>VYXC01012822.1:21940-39660 GCA_013397175.1 Platysteira castanea | reverse complement strand
CTGTGACTGTCCTTTCTGCAGTTCAAGCAAATCTCCCAAGCTTACGAAGTGCTGTCGGACCCGAAAAAGAGAGAGCTGTATGACAAAGGAGGCGAGCAGGCTATCAAGGAGGGTGGTTCTGGCGGCGGCTTCGGGTCACCCATGGACATATTCGATATGTTCTTCGGCGGCGGAGGGAGGATGCAGAGGGAGAGGCGAGGTAACGTGTTGGCGGGGGTAGACAGGATCAGATTCTCTGAGGAGAATGCCCTAGATGTAAGAATTTAAACAGAGTTAAAGTGAAGTTACAGGTTTAATCTCAAAATGGGAGAAAACTGTTGTCCCTTAACTTCTGAAACTTCAAGGGGGGGAGTTTGGTTGGTACGGTGGTAGTTTGGTCTCCTGTGCATTGTCCTCTGTTAATAGCTAACCGGATGTTGTGTTTGGAGAACCTTTAGTCGAGTGTAAACCCGGCTGCTAATAGGCAGAAAAGGAAATGGAAAGGTAACGTAACTGAAAACGGTATGTTAACTAAGCTACCATAAGTGTAGTGTCTAAAAGCAACTATCTAAACAAGAGATCAAGATCCGTTTCGGTCTGTGAAACCTTTCTATGTTCCTGCACTGCACAGTGGAATTAAGTTGAAACTGCAGTAAAATGCTACTCAAAAGTAAAGCTCGGACTTAATCACGCTGGGAAAAACTTCAAACTTGTTTAGAGCAGTGCTGACGCCATCACCTCTTAGTGCAAATCTGGCAAAAAAGGGAAGAAGAAATGTTTTGTATCAAAGTGTTAGGAGTGTCGTGTCAAAGTACTTTTAACGACCCAGAGCTCAGCATCTTTTGCAAAACTAAGCGGCTAAAGTACTGCTCACTTTCTGAGTGTAAAAATATAATTGCTCGTTTCTAGTTCCAGAAAGTCACCTGGTGAGAGGAAGAAAGTGCTGGAGTGGAGATGCCAGACAGAGTCCCTTCACTTGTTTGTAGGATACTTGTTCGGTGACTTCGCTAAAACAGGAGTCCTGCATTACAGAACTTAAATGTCTGAGGTTCTGTATGGTCTGTTGCTGTTACTGTTTGTACTTTCACAGAAGGTCTTTTCTGATAACAGAGTCAAAAGCCATGACAACTGTTACCTAATATGACAGCAGCTGGGAAGGGGCTTTTGACTAATACCAGCAAAACAAAACAAAGCTCTATTGAAACAAGATGTTAAAGCCCAGAGACTTGGTTTATCGGGACTTGACAGGGAGATGTGCAGACCAAGCTTCCAAATTTGAGTAAATATCTGTCTTCTTTTACAGGTAAGAACGTGGTCCACCAGTTGTCAGTAAGTTTAGAAGATATGTACAATGGTGCGATGAGGAAACTTGCACTGCAGAAAAATGTTATCTGTGACAAATGTGAAGGTAATTTTGAAACTGAAACTGAACAAAATATCATTTTAAACGTTTTGAGTTTGTTTGTTTTTTTTTTCCTGGTAGCACATAACCACCCATCTCCAATTTTCATTCTCAGGTCGTGGTGGTAAGAAAGGTGCGGTAGAATGCTGCCCTAATTGCAGGGGAACAGGCATGCAGATCAGAATTCACCAGATCGGGCCAGGAATGGTGCAACAAATCCAGTCTGTGTGTATGGAATGTCAGGGGCATGGGGAGCGTATCAGCCCCAAGGACCGGTGTAAGAGCTGCAATGGCAGAAAAATTGTTAGAGAGAAGAAGATCCTAGAAGTTCACATTGACAAAGGTGAGGTGTCTTACTGAGGTGAAGTATTGAACTTGGATGTAGTGACTGACTTTGCAGCACTAAAACAGAAGCTTTAGCAAATACGTGGTGTTGATTTGGTGAGTAACACTGCTAAATATATATACAGTAAAATTGTCTATTGTTCCCTTATAAAAAGTAGACTTGTTTTAGTGAAGGTTGCCTACTTCTGTGTTCACTTTTAAACCTGGCACTTAACTATGAATTCTGAAACCTACATTATTATAAGTAATGAATTATTTTTCAGGTTGCTCTAAGCCCAGTTTGTGATCAGGTAGCCTAATCAGTTTTCACTTCCTGCAGACTGATCACTTCTGCTGTATTTCAGTGTGAAGGGGAACCAGGTCTATCGTGATAGGGTGCAGAGACAGTGCTAAGCCTCTCATGCTTAGAACTCTGTTGGCTACACAACCCTGACAGTGCTGCTCAGTGCAGGAACTGGTTCCTTGCCTGCCAAAATGCAACTCGATACACAAACCCTCCATGTGATGCATGAACATGATGGTATTGAGTGACAAAAGCATCTCTGTTGAGGGGGCTGCCCAAAAGCTGGTGGGAGAAGTCTCTGGAGTGGTGCATCTTGTAAGACAGAGCAAGCTGACAAGTACATGGCTTCTTCAGACTTGCTCACGATTATCACCTGCAGCTGTTATGTGTGTAAGCAGAGCTTACGCAATGCCTGAATTTTTAGGGGAAATCCTACAGTAATAGTAAATATGAGGACTAGTAGGGATACGTTACTGACATTTTGAACAGGAAGTCGTATAAGAAGAATGTTTTTCTGGAAAGAAGGGAAAAGAGACTGATCTAGCATAAGGAAGCTAGTATTTTTGGTAGATAGACTTTTTGTGTGGATGAAATGTGTTTCTTACAGGAGATTTTCAGTCCATGAGGAATGCTTCTTGGACTTGGCAGGCACTAAGATGATGTTTCGTAAGGATATGTGCCATATATTTATAAAACTGAAGAAGCTGATTGGTCAATTTATCTTGAAATACAGTTTGTACACGTTGTTTCTGCCTTCTTTTTTGTATTTGTGTGTAATGAAAACTGTTTTGATGATATTTCCCTTCAGGACTTTATGTTGGTGGCTCTTTTGGCAGTACAGTTAAACTTGATGGTCTTGAGACATAACACTGAATTCAGGTTAGCACCACTAAGATTTGTTGAACAAGTGAGTGAATTAAAAAAAAAAAACAAAAATGAATGCTTCAAGGGAAGATGCTGATGTTCTTGCTTAAAGATCCAGAGATATCTTGATACCAGCTCATGCCTATGGAAGTGTTTCTTGTTGATGCTTTTACTTTAAAAATAAGACAAATGTTTGTTTGTTTTCTGCAATAGGAATGAAGGATGGTCAGAAAATAACATTCCATGGTGAAGGGGACCAAGAGCCAGGTCTGGAGCCAGGGGATATTATTATTGTCTTGGATCAAAAAGACCACTCTGTATTTACAAGGTAAAGACTCTTGAATCGTCTTACATTATCTCCTGTGATGTTTTTCCATATGCTTCCTTGGTTACCACTCATCTTGTATGTACTGGAGTGTCAGGAGATAGGATCACATGACTGTCACTCAGCCATGAGTTTGTCTGGGTGGTCAGAGGAGCGCTGAGGTGGGGGAATTCTGGTGCAACTAGTCTGGCTGCTTGTGTTCTAATAGCATGAGGTAATCTCCTGTAAGCTTTGGCAGCAGAAAAGGATAGAAGGCAAACAAAAGCAGTTACAGTTAAGAGTTTACAAATCTTTAGGAATGCAGTGAAATACAGAGATTTTGTTTAGTAGTTTTGAGTATTTGTGACTGTTTCCTTGCTCTCAATTACTTAGGTCATAAAATTGCCATTTAGTATGGGCAGCTGTTGTCCACTTGGCCTCAAGACACAGAAAACTTGGAGTGTGTCCACATGTCTTCACGGATCATACTTAGACAGACTTACTCAGTATAGCGTGCACTCTTCTGATGAAACGTGGTTTCCCTCACTTCATTTCCTGCCTGAGTGCTATGGGCAGGATAATTGGTCCTGTCTGGTTTTTATTGTGAAAGCAGAAGTAACTCAAGTAGCACTGAGCACATCTCAGCTGTTTCATGTTCTCAGGCAATACTGCTCAGTGTTGCACACCCCCCTGTTTCATTTTACTGTTTGTGGAATTTGTCTGTCCAGTACATTTTGGTCCAGTTAAAACCACTGCTGATGATCTCGCAGAAATGTGTTGCATTTGGTGTCTCACTGCTGCTGTTCAGAGCAGTTACTAGAGTATCAGTGGATTTAGAGAAAGCACTTGCTTGTTTCAGCACCAACCACTGACCTTGTGCTTATAAATAGGAACAGTGAGCCAGAGGTTCTTGGGAAACCTGCAGCTGGTCTGCCTGATTATCGTGCATGGTGCTGAGCTCTTGAAGCTGGTGCCAGAATTCTGTGCCAAGGAACACTGAGCTCACAGGTTAAGAATCAGTTCTGTTTGCTTTGGATGTGCTTACTCAGCTGATTTTTCTTAACTTCCACTGAAAGCAGACACTGAATCAGATATGCCAAATGGTTCTCATGGTTTCCTGGGACTTGAAGTCACAATTCTGCTAGATTATTTTTGTCTATCCTTCTGTCCACTGCCTTCAGTTCTAGTGTCCTTCAATAACCCTTGATATTACTGGTCTTGCGAGGTTATGCTGAGGTCATGCTCTCGCACAAGTGGGATGTTCTCCTCTCCTGCCAGAGTCTAAAATTAGGTTTTCTTTCAAGTCTCTTGCTAGAGACCTTTTAAAAACAGGGTGAGCGCTCTACATTCTTTGAATAAGATGAAGCATTTTGTAGCCTTTGAACATGTAGACAATCACTAGCATTGCCATACGGAAGTCAGAATACAATTCAAGCAATTAGTACTATCTGTTCCAGATACTTGTTGGTACTTTCTAAAAGGCACTTGTATCATTACCCAGAGTGGCCATCACCTGTTTAAACTTCCCCCATAATAAATGTTCAGAGTCTAACAGATTACCAATAGTGCAAGCTGGTGTAATTAAGAAGGTACTTATCTCCACAAAGAAAGGAATTAATTGTCCGTGTTTCAGTATTTATGAGGCTGAGAGTTCATTTGTTTTTTTATTTAATTGGGAAGGAGCAGTGAAGTGATACTGGATGCAAGTAGGCGTTGCTGTACTTACTTCTTTTCAGTAAGCACTTCTAACACTTGAGGTAGCTTGACATGATCATAATGGCTCTCAGGGTGGGTATCATTCTGGTATCTCATTGCTTGAGGACCTACATTAATATTTGGTATTCTTTATTTAATTGCCCGGGCTTCTGTTGTAATTACAGCTTGTTGTCATTTCCAAGTTAAATATTGAAGTTGGGTTTGATCCTTTTACTGTTTCTCTCTCACTTTGACTGTTGTTGATTGTTCTGCCTTAGACGAGATGAAGATCTGCTTCTGTCTATGGATATTCAACTGGTTGAAGCACTATGTGGCTTTCAAAAGCCTATCACAACACTGGATAACAGAACTATTATTATTACCTCCCATCCTGGTAAGAGTTGGTTTGCTTTCTGTTGGAAGTCCTAGCATACCATAAATGTAAGCTGGAAATCCAAAGGAACAGAAACATCCCATCTTGATGTAAAAGGGATGTGTGTCAAGTTCTTTGCCCTAGTCTTTGCAGTACAAATCTTCAAATAAAAAAGGATTTTTGCATAGCAGTCAGCAGTAACTCTCTTTTTGCGTGACGTAGTAACAGACCTTACCTCATGGACATACTTGCATCCTGAGGATATCTCATGAGAATTGAAGGCCGTGGGTCTCTGAAAACCACTTTTTCAGCCTTGGAAGCGATGGAGCACTTAATAAATTTGTAAGTATGCTTCCTTTGGGGGAAGCATAACAAGGTTACAGGAATGTAATGTAGACATCAATCTGCTTTCCTACTCAGACGTTACCAGGCAGTAAGCTCCTGTTAGACTACTACATGTTGGTGTTGGTGCCTAAATACAATGTAGAAAGCTATGTAAATATTGAAGGGAATTGTAACTAAAACTGCTTCTGTTGCATGCGTGGATCCCTTCCCTTTCTGATTTTTTTTTTTTTTTTTTTTCATTTTTTAGGCCAGGTTGTTGAGCATGGGGCTATTAAGTGTGTATTGAATGAAGGTATGCCAATTTATCGCAGACCGTATGAAAAAGGACGTCTGATCATAGAATTCAGGGTAAGTGAATCAACTCACTTCCACACCATTTCAGGACTGAACAGCCATCCAAAATTTAACCAAAAAGCCCTACCTCAGTCATGAAGAGATACCAATTATCAGATACCCTGTTTTGGTATTTGTTCTTTACAATGGTGAGAACATGCAATCCATCAAACAGAATTACAGTTCAGAACAAAGAGAAAACTTCCAGAACACTATGTGCACCAAGTACATTAGGTACCAGAGGAGTTTCTTTTGCAACCTTGTGAATTTCCATTTGCTTGACATACTCTTCAGTTTCTACTGTCCTGTAGGAAGGATGGATGAGTAAACTTTGATTTCTACACTGGAGCAGAAGAGTAGGCTGGAAAATGCTGATTTTCTTCTCTGGGGAGAAGCTAATGCTGGGAGCTATAGCAGTGGGCCCCATCGACTATGGCTTAGAAGATATTTAACCATATTTCTAATGTTGGCATTTTGTTTCTCTATATATAAATATGTAGTTGTATATGCTATTATAAATATGTAATTGTATGTGCTATTATATTACATATATATATATTTTGCTTTTGTGGGTGATTCCAGAGGGCAGCCTGAGGCAGAAAAAAGGTGTTGATCCAGTTGCCAGAGTTAGAAGCTAACTTCATGCAGGCATTAAAAAACAGCTTAGTGATGTTGATCATTTTTTTAAAGCTCTAAATTAAAGTCATGTATGATGACAAAGGTGACTTTGGCAGATATTTAACCTGTAGGTCTGTTTGACCTAATAAAAGACCAGTTCAGAAAGACCTGTGTAACCTTAGTTCTTGATGATTTCAGGTCATCTTCCCAGAGAGTGGGTTCCTCTCCTCAGATAAGCTGTCCTTACTCGAAAAGCTGCTACCTACAAGGCAGGAGATAGAAGAAACTGAGGAAATGGAACAGGTGGAATTAGTAGACTTTGATCCATCTCAAAAGCGAAAACACCACTATAATGGAGAAGTGTATGAAGATGATGAGCATCAGCCTAGAGGTGGTGTTCAGTGCCAGACATCATAAATGGGCCAGTGAATAACTTGTGATGCTTGTTTTGTATGCAGTAGTGGATGAGTGAAGGACTACAAGCAGTTTGCCCTCACCTCCTGCTATTTGTTGTTCTATCCAGCCATAGTTATTTCTAAAAGCAGAAAGAAATAAACAAAGTAATTAAACTGACTTTGCAATTTGTATAAAGCTCCAGGATGCAAGCTCAAATGAAGTTGACTGCACTTCACCCCTGCCTCTTGGTCCAGAAAACTCCCTTACCTGCTTGTCTTTTATTCCAAACCTTGTAATTCATGTATGTGTGCAATTGCCCGGGCTTAAACTAAGATTCTGTGGTGTGCTTTTTAGGTATTCTAGATCTTATACTATGTGAATAAAGTGTGCACAAGTACTTACAATCCATGATAAGATGTAGTTAAGTTTTGTATCAGTTAGGATAACAAATGTTCAGGCTTGTACTGGTGTTTGTTAAATAGGGACTGGCTCTAATGCAACCACAAGGTACATGAGGCTGACACAGATGTCGTCTCCTCCCAGGCTCGTTGAAGTCATGCCATGCCCAAGCTCTCCAAGCTATTCCACATTGAGGTCAGCTAGCCCTTTCCTGTGCCAGCACTGCTCCTGACCCAGAGCTCGATGTGGAGCTTGCTTTGTTTCATCAGTGACTCCCGTTTGGCTGCTGTCCTGTGCCACACTGCCCATGGAGCTAGTGGTTGCTTGGAGCTGCCTTCGCTATTGCACATTAGTAAAATCCTCTAGGCTTTGTCAGCACACAGGTGGCTTGGAACATCAGACTGCTGCTAGGTGAAGCTTGAGTTCCACCTTGATTATTGCAATCAGATACTCCTCACTGGTGTGTATGTTATGGAAAGCAGTACTAGCCCTCTTAGTGAGTATATGTGATCCTGCAGAGGAGAGAAGCTTAATACATACAACCAACCACTGCATCTAGGATGTTCTGAAATTAATGTATTGTGTGCATTATTTCAAGCTGACTCTTGAAATTTCTGTATGAATGTTCTAATTATTGTAGATGAAGCGTTTCTGATATAATTACAAAATTGTTCATTGCCTCTTTTCTTAGACCAGATGTTGGTTTAAAAACACCACTGCCTTCTTTTTAGACAGCTATTCAGAGAAAAATCTTAAAAACCTTCTTTCAGAAAATATGCTGAGAAGACAGGTCCAGATTTAACCTCTAGTGTGGTAGTTAAGTCTTCTTCAACCATCTGGCTTGGGACAGAGCTTATGCTTTTCATACTGCTTTGAAGCAAAAGTATCATGAGGAGAACTTGTCTAAGTGGCTGCTGTGTGGCAGTACATGTGTTATAACTTGAATATCTGGAAGCTCTTACCGAAAAACATCTCTAACTCATCTAAGCATTAGAGGTTTCATTTTATGAAGACAGCTGCTACACCATGGGTTTTGTACCTCAAATGCAGTCCCTTTCCAGTACCTAGAGAACTGTTATCTTTCACCTGCATGTTTCACCTACTTTTTGTTTTCTTCCTCAACAGAAATAAAATTCTGTTGGCTAAGTATTTTTCCAAATTCTACTTGAGTGAGCTTATCAGCTGAAAAATGTGACCTGCAGGTGCCTGTGCTCTCTCACTAGGATGCTTTCTCTGAGTCAAAGGGAGAAACAGAAAGTAATTACCTCTGGCAAGGGCTGTGTCTGCACAGCTGGCTTGAGACTTAAACAGCAGTAAAATATGCTGCTGCTTTTCAGCTCAGTAAGCACCCTTGTTTATTTTTTTCCTTAACTACTAGATCAAAACAGCAAGGTCAAACAACACTCCATTCACTGAAGATGACAGTGGTTTTGCTTCAGTCAACTGTCTTATATTAAAAAAAACCCCATTCCATTGACTTACTTTCTCAGGAACGCTAGATTTCCTTTCACCACACCCATAGCTGCATTGGCATAGTTGAGGTAATATTCTTGACTTTGGAGACCATGGACAATTCTGCTTCATTCTTGCTGACGCCACAGAGGACCCCAGGTCCTGATTCCAGGAGGAAGGTGGCTGGCCAGAAGCTGCCTTTAGAAGCCTTAGCAAAGCAGTCCAGGGAAAGATGCTACCGCTGGTCAGGAAGGGCAGCAGAAACACCACCAGGTTAGTATTCTGTTTTGAAATGAGCCCGTTAATTACATAAAATCTGTGTCCCAAACATACTGGCAGCAGTAGAGTAAGCTTTTGGTAAAAAGCACTGGATGGCGAGAGCTAGCAGGAGGGACCCAGCCCTTACAGCTTCAAGTACAAGGTATGGCCTCTTCCAAGCTCCTTTGTTCTAGCAAGCAGCTAGATGTGTTCTGTGCCTCTGAAAAATGAAGAATTTTTCTGACTTGTTGCTGTATGTGGGATACAGTTTGCTGTTTCCGGAGATGAACAGAATGGATAGCTGTAGAAGTTGAGGATACAGTAGCACAAAATAGCTGTTTCTGCAAGTACCAATGTAGTAACCTGATCTATTGTAATCTGAGTTTGCAATTACTTCCAGTGTTTGAACACAACCTAGTTCATATGATCAAGCCTATAGTTTAGTCTATTATTTTCACTGTGCACCAGGCATTTAGGACTTTATTTTTTTCCCGTAAAACCAGCACATCCATTATTGCAGAGGTTGGCTGTGAAACTGAGAACACCCACTGCAGAATCATTTAAGAGCCTACTCTCATTTTTTCTTCTGCTTTCAGAGCCCCTAGACTACAGGTCCTCTCCTCCCCATAGTTTTGAATACCTGCTACCCAGCAGCAGTGGAAGAGGTTGGCTCAGCCCAGGGGTTACAAAACTCAATCATCCCAAATCTNTAATAATAGTAGTAGGTCGACATCTCAGATCAGTGCTAGGTGCTTTAGGTCTCTGCTGTAATGGTGGGCATTCCAGAGCCAAAGCCAGTGTGTCTACTGAGACAGCCCCTGGGAAGCCCAATCCTTCCACTCAGACAGAACTGGTGAGGAAGGAGGTGTCAGTACAGGGGGTAACTTTCAATGGATGCCCAGCTACTGCTCCTGAAGAAAAGGCTGGTACCTGCACAAAGTGTGCACAGGTGGATGACCAGCTGCGGCAGGTGGCAGGATGGCCAGANTTGAACACAACCTAGTTCATATGATCAAGCCTATAGTTTAGTCTATTATTTTCACTGTGCACCAGGCATTTAGGACTTTATTTTTTTCCCGTAAAACCAGCACATCCATTATTGCAGAGGTTGGCTGTGAAACTGAGAACACCCACTGCAGAATCATTTAAGAGCCTACTCTCATTTTTTCTTCTGCTTTCAGAGCCCCTAGACTACAGGTCCTCTCCTCCCCATAGTTTTGAATACCTGCTACCCAGCAGCAGTGGAAGAGGTTGGCTCAGCCCAGGGGTTACAAAACTCAATCATCCCAAATCTGCTTTGAATTTGCGGTGTGATGCAAGGTCAAGCAAGCAAACAACTTGCCCTATGACTTTTTCATTAGCAGCTTCACCTGGGAAGACATGCTTGTGACTGATTTGTGCTCAGAGCATTAGGAAAGCACACTAAGAAAAGTGAGGTTTGACTTAAGCCACTTTTTTCCAAAACCGCACATAAGCAAATGCCAGGCTCATTGTTTTCTTAGTGGGTAAGATGAGCAATGTTACAGTGCCCAAAGAAGGGGGGATTTCAACCACCCTGTAAACTGCTGTNAAGTGTGCACAGGTGGATGACCAGCTGCGGCAGGTGGCAGGATGGCAAGAGACAGTCAGTTGGCTGTGCAGTATTAGAGGGTAGGTATTAGAAGGTAGGTATGTGGGTTCAGAACCACATACCTGCAATGGATACTACGGAGCCTGCGGCACCTTGCACTCTGGTTACCCACAAAAGCAGGGCTCCAATTCAATCTCCACCCTTCAACATGCAGATCAAAAATGCAGATCTAAAATGCAGATCTGATGCTTTAAAGGCTTTAGATGTCCGTGAGCAAGGCCAACAAAGAGAACCTCACCAGCAGCACGTGGTGATTACTGTAAAAAGAAACATCAAGTGCTTGTAGTGGGCACTGAGTCATCCATCTGCCAGCCTGATAGACAGTCACGAGGGGTATCCTGCCCTCCAGGAGCTGGGATCCGTGGTGTTGCTGACAAGTACCCTGACCTGTCATAGACCACTACCCCCATCACTTTTTCATATGGTACAAACGACGCCGCTAACCAAAAAATAGGTGGGATCAAGGAAGACTATAAAGCCCTGGTGAGGCAAGTGAAAAACATTCCAAGTCAACCCCATTCCTAAGTCATCTCCTTATCTGTCCTCCGTTAGAGAGATCAGGACAGCCAGAGGCAGATGCCTGGTGCCATTGAGTTTTTGGCTTTTATGACAGTGGGTCATGTTTTGCAATTGTAGCCTGTTATGGGGGAATGGGATCCCCCTGGCTAAAAAGTGCAGGAGAATCTTTGGCAGCGGACTGGCCAGTTTGGTCCAATGGGCTTTAAATGGAAGGACTCGAAGAGTGGGGTCCGAGGTGGCAACATTTGTGCCATTGCTTCCTCCTGGGAAGCAGGTCATAGCAACCAATGCAGAGACCGATGTCCCTTGGCTGCCCTGAAGTTGAGGATCAAAGCACAAAACACATTGTGCGTGCTCATGGCTATGGTGAATCCTCTCACATCCCTTCTAGGGAACCCTACTCTTTGATTACTCCTGAACTGTCTGTATACAAACAGATGCAGCAAGGGGAATAAACAATAACTAGAAATATATGTGTGTTCACAGGGCCATGATTGCACTGCAGTTGCTGAGACATGGTGGGATAGCTCACATGACTGGAATATTGTCATGCATGGGTATGTCCTTCTTCAAAAGAACAGAGAAAGGTCAGAGAAGCAAGGTGGTGGAGTTTCTCCTTATGTGAGAGAACAAATGGAATGTATCAAGCTCTACCCACAGACAAATGAACAAGCTCAGTGTGTATGGGTGAGAATTGCCCGGTGTGCCCGGGCAGCCAGGAGGATCAACCGTGTCCTGGGGGACATCAGGCCCAGCATCACCAGCAGGGCAAGGGAGGGGATTGTCCTGCTCTGCTCTGCACTGGGGCGGCCTCACCTCAAGTGCTGGGGGTAGGTCTGGGTGCCACAGTACAAGAAAGACACTGAGCTGTTAGAGAGTGTCCAAAGGAAGGCTAAGAAGATGGTGAAGGGCCTTGAGGGGAAGCTGTGTGAGGAGTGGCTGAGGTCACCTCAACACGAGGAATAACTTCTTTTGTGGGTGGCAGAGCACTGGAACTGGACATGGACTCCCCCTCTCTGCAGACATTCAAAAGCCACCTGCTCCAGGTACCCTGCCTGGACAGGAGGGTGGATTAGATGATCTCCAGCAGTTCCTTCCAACCCCAACAATCCTGTGGCAATCAATCCAGAAAGCTCATGGAGTGCATCAGTGAGAACTTCTGACCCAACTGATAGGGGAACCAACAAGGAGAGATGCTCTGCTGGACCTCGTACTCAAAACAAAAAAAGCTTGTTGGGACTGTCAAAGGCAGCCTTGGCTGCAGTGATCATGAGATTGTGAAGTTCAGGATCCTGAGAGGAAGGACTAGGATGAAAAGCCAGTTCTCAACTCTGGACTTCAGAAGAGCAGACCAGTCTCTTCAAAGACCTGCTTGGAAGCACCCCAAGGGATAAGGCTCTGGGATGAAGAAAGGCCCAAGAAAGCTAGTTAATATTCTAGGCTCACCTCAACCAGGCTTGAGAGCAGCCCATCCCAGTGAACAAAAAGTCAGGCAAAAACGGCCAGGAGGTCTATGGGGACGCACAAGGAACTCCTGGCTAAACTACAACACAAAAAGGAATAATCTAGAGAGTGGCTGGGTAAATTGGGACGAACACAGATGTGATGTGTTGGCATCCAGGGATGAAGATACGGAAACTAAAGCTTAACTGGATAACAAGGGCCTCTGTAAGTACAAAAGTGGGAAAGGGCAGAGAAAACGTGGGGCCGTTACTGAATTAGATGGGGCATCTGGTTACACATGGAAAGGGACATGGAAAAGGTTGAGGTGCCAAGTACCTTCTTTGCCTCAGTCTTACTTAGTGACAATGTGACCTCTCAGAGAACTCTAGAGATCAAGGAGAAAGTCTGGAGCAAGGAGGATGTACCCTCGGTATAAGGATGATCAGGTCAGGGAAACTGAACATACACAGAAGCATGGGCCCCAATAGCATGCACCCACAAGTGCTCTAGGAACCAACAGATGTCATTGCAAGGCCCCTCCTGACAATCTTTGAGCATGGCGACAGGGCAAAGCACCCAAAAGCTGGTGGAAAGCAAAGGAAGGTCGTATCTGTCTTTGAGAAGGGCAAGATAGGGGTATCTAAAGAACTAAAGGTCTGTCAACCTCACCTCAGTCTCTTCAAAGGTAATGGTGCAGCTAAATATAGAAACCTTTTCCAGGCACATCAAGAACAAGAAAACCATCAGACGTTGTCAGGAGGGCTTCACCAAAGGGGAGTGATGCTTAACCAACCTGATAAATTTCACAATGCAATGACTGACCTGGTGCATGACAGGAGGGAAGTGGGTGTTGTGTCCCTGGAGTTCTCTAAGGTCTGTGGCACTGTCTTCTGTAAGATCCATGCAGAGAAAGTGTTGAGATATGGGATGGATGAAAAGTGAAGTGGATTGAAAACTGGCAGAACGCCAGGCCCAGAGGGTGGTGATGGGTGCAACAAAGACCACTTGGAGGGCAGTGCCCCAGGGTCAGGACTGCCTCAGCCCTCAGCAAGTTTGCAGATGGCACTGAAGAGGGAAAAGTAGCTGATACAACAGAGGGGTTTGATGGCATCCTGAGGGACCTGGAGAGGCTGGAGAAATGGGCTGACAAGAACCTCATGAAATTCAAGAGGAAGTGCAAAGTCCTGCACCTAGGGAGGAACAACCCAATGCAACAACAGATGCTGGGGGTCACTCAGCTGGAAAACAGCCAAGAAGGAACCTGGGGGTCTTGGTGGACACTAATCTCAACATGAGCCACCTTTTTGGAAAGAAGTCAAATGCTCTTCTGGTTGCCAGCAGCTGGAGGGAGGTGATCCTTCCCAGCCACTCAGCATGGGTTAGGAGACATCTGAAATGCCATCTCTGATTTTGGGTTTTCCAATACAAAAGGGACAGAGTTATACTGGAAAGAGACCAGTAAAGGGTCACAAAGATGCTGAAGGGATAGAAGCATCTCCCATGTAAGCAAAGTGGTATTAAAAATATTTTGTCAAGATCCTCTCCCTTTAACAGAATTACTAACTGCCCATGGAGCTTATCAGATATATCACTGTCCCATATTTCTGTTTTTTCAGGCAGGAAAAATAATCACTTTTTACTATCTAAAAAGTCACTCTGTTGATGTATCTAAGGAAGGAAAAAACAGCCTGGGAACATCATAGCTAAACAGAGACCTAAACACTACACTTGTAGCAAATGTGCTGTGTGAGAATTCCAGCTGTGCTTTTTTCTGCATTTCCCCATACCACTAAAGACACAGACAAAATATTTAAAATGGAACTAATTTATTAAGTCAAAGACAAAAGATTACTGCAGTAGGAAAGCATTCTACAGGAGACAAGAACACAACAGTGAAGCATATTCAAATCTACATGCGCTTGATTCATCATTACAGGAAAAACCTCCTTTTCCTGCATCCTAGAAAAGACAAGACTTAAGAAGATTCTGGTGTACATTCAGAAC
The DNA here is from genome assembly GCA_013397175.1 of Platysteira castanea. Taxonomy (NCBI): domain Eukaryota; kingdom Metazoa; phylum Chordata; class Aves; order Passeriformes; genus Platysteira; species Platysteira castanea. Next base: position 25,018 of record VYXC01012822.1, on the reverse strand, counting down.
AATGTACATTAGTCAGAATAGCTCAACACAAAATCATGTGCTCCAAACTGAAGAGCCTGAAAGCGTCTTTTTATCATCTTGTGGAACCTAAGTATAACATTAGCTAGGTCCACAGGCATATGAAATTGAAAAAAAAAATCTTAAAAATAATGATTTAAAGCATTATCACAGCACTAGGTACTCAGCCTATGTAAACTAACTTCTGCAGGTTTTAAAGTACTGATCCCCTGGAGCCCGTCTCAATTATAGCTGGTCTGAAGACATTTTGCACTTAAGAGGAAGAGGGCCCCGGTAATAACTCATTTTAGTCTGTAAGCAAAACAAAAGAAAACAAACAAAACAGAAAATCCCCAAACAAAATCAACTGTATCTCACTGCCACATTAAGCAGGTTTACAGTCTTTAGTAGGAAGTGCTGTCAGATGGGAAAGTATAGCTTCATTCTGAGGCAGCTGTGCGACACTACTTTCCAATATAATTGGAAAAACCATAGTGAAAATTGAACACAGCAAAACCCAATGGCCTAGAAATGGCCCCATCTTCAAGCTGAGGATACTGTATCCTCATCTGCATTCTAGGAAACTACTCCTGTATCAGCAGTGGGGAAAAGACAGCTTTCCCATTCCACATTTCACTCAAAAACTAAGCATTTTACTGTATTCTAGGAAGTGAGCAACCACTCGTGTGTAGTTGCTGGCTCATTGAACTTTTACAAACATTTTACAAAGACTACAGACTTCAGGAGACAGAAAAAGCATTCTCACCGAAGTTGCTTCAACTACTCTAGTAAAAATAAAAGTATATCAAATTAAGTGATGCTATTATTTATGCATCAATCCACTCTAGGTAAGTAAAAACGTATTCTCTGGAAACCTGAACTGAAAATTGAGCAAATATCACACTCTGCATATTTTGACCTTGTTAAAGCACAAACACTAGTAACCTGCAACTAACAGGCATGCTTCAGAACTCGCTGCAAAACCAATCTACGGCTTCCAGAGCTTGAGGAGGCCGTCCTCACTGTAAGTGGCAATCAGGTTCTGGTGGGGGTGATGAGCAATGCCAATGACATCTTTTTCATGGACCTAGAGAGTAAGCAGAAAGATGCAATAGGACAGTTTTCCTTCAGCAGATTCAAGACAAATTTCTCTTCAAAAAACAACCAGAGGAAAGCTGGACTGAGGGTTAAGGTGTTTTGTGCATAGAGCAAAAGCAGGGCTACATACCACCCAATATTAAATTCAAGTCACAACAATTCTTGTGACATGGCAGTTACCTTTTGTTGGACAAAGGAAGGTTCAGCGAAGGTTTACATCCACTGAAATCCACACCATCTAAGTGTTCCCCATTATATTTAGACATTAAAGCTGGTATTCCTCTTTAGTTCAATCTAAAGCAAATTCTAACTCGACAGCTTTAAATCCGATAGCTTGGTCAGATTCTCCACCAGCTGGAGCCCAGGTCAAGACACGCTTTCATTCAAGGAAGTCTGAAAAAATTCACTCTTTGCTTGGTGGGTAAATACTTCCCTACTTTTTACAATTAAGTGGTTCTAAAAAAACCAAACACATTCTATGGCCAAATGTCCTGAAATTCATTTGTTACCAATCATGTCTGCTAGAGATGAAAGATTCCTTGATCTGAGATTCCTCCTTATGGGCTTTGTAATGAACATTTACATCATCCCTGAGTTTAGAACTCTGGAAAAGCTCAGAGCTAAAAACTTACGGTCAGAGTTCTCTCCAGTTTGCCTGTCACTGTGCTGAAGCAGTATAGCACAAAATCTTCACCAACACAGTAGATCCATTCGCCACGAGGTGAAAGTGCGCAGCAGACAAAGTCACCACCTTCTCTCTTACCAGAGCTAAAACTTCTTACAATCTGTAAAGACACACGCCCAAAAACATTGGTCAGGATTAAACAGCAGCACACCTATACCATATTCAGGGCAAAAATATTCAAGTACTAGGTTTGTTTAGAACACAGATCTCTCCATAGCTGCAAGCACTTTATTGTTCTATACACTTAAGTTCAGAACAATTTGTCATGAAAGCCAGAGAAATCAGGTTTAACCCTGCTAGGTTAGGGCTAGGTTATTAACTAGGTTTTCTGCATTCTTGAAATGATAGACAGACTTGAAAGGATACCAGTAAGATCACATACTTGTCCTTGCATATTCATGATGACGACTGTGTTCGATCTGTTGCAAACAACAAAGTGTTCTGGGTTTTTAGGCAGCAGAATGACACTGTTCACAGTTATGTCTGTCCCAGCAGTGCTACCAAGAGACTTGAAGGTGTTGGAGCACTCTGTTGTCTTCACATTCCAAACCTAGTATAAAAAATAATAAAAAAAACAATTAGCTTTAAAAAGTTACAAATAAAGAGCTGATATGCAATTATTTCAGATAAGGGAATCCCCACATCCTAGGAGAAGAGGCGTCACAAACAATTCTATGTCTAGAATAAAGCAGAACAGGCAGTAAGCACTGCATTTATGGCCCCATTTCATGGATGCAGCAGAGACAGGCTCTGCAAGACACTGTAAGCAGAGTAAAAAATTTAATTAGTTCTCACACAAATCTACAGCAAAGTCACAAGCAGACTCATTGCTACAGATAACTTCAAGTCCTGCTCCAATGACTCCAACAGTTGTAACAAATGAGCTATAAGATAGCAAGAGTCTGAAGGTGTTCTCGCAAAGGGTAAATGCCATCTTACCTTCACTGTGCCATCAGAGGATGCACTGATAATATAGTGGCCATCCTGGGTAAAAGTAGCTTCATTGACAAAGGAAGAATGACCACGGAATTCCTTTAGGGTTTTCCCAGATTTTAAACCATGAATCCTGTCAGACAACACAGGTGCAAATGAGTGAACAAATTCCACTTAGTAACCAAGTAGGTGCAGGATCAGAATTATTGCATTACACAAACAATAATCAATACTTTCCAGATGCTAAGAGCTGCAGGAAAAAGAGTTGATGAGGTTCCTGTAGCCTGTTAAGATTATAACAGTGTTTGAGTATTTTTCTGAGTATATTTATTCTTGCTTCTAACTTACCCTGCAATGATATTTAA
>VYXC01012822.1:3464-17688 GCA_013397175.1 Platysteira castanea | reverse complement strand
GTCGTCGTCGCCGCCGCCGCCAGGCCTTCCGCCAGCCCTTCCGCCACGACTTCGGCCGCGAGTTCCGCTTCCCGTCCCCCCTTCCCCCCCACAAGATATAACACGCGCGCCCGGCCCCGCCCCCCAGGCCTGACGCGGTGACGTCACGCGGCCGGGACCGCCCAGCCCGCCGGCGGAGGGGCTCGCGCGCCCCCCGNCAGCTGAAGGAGCTGGATTTGTTCAGCCTGGAGAAAAGGAGGCTCACGAGTGACATTATCACTCTCTACAACTCCCTTTGAGGAGGCTGTAGCCAGGAGGGGGTTGGCCTCACCTCCCAGGCAGCCAGTGACGGGATGAGAGCACACAGCACACAGCTGCACCAGAGGACGTTCAGGTCAGACATCAGGAAGGTTTCTTTACAGGAAGGGTGATGAGGCATTGGAATGGGCTCCACCAGGGAGGTGCTGGAGTCACCATGCCTGGAGGTGTTCAAGGAAAGACTGGGTGTGGCTCTTAGTGCCATGGTCTGCTTGACATGGTGGTCTTCGGTCAGAGGTTTTTTCCAACCTAATTGATTCTGTGATCCCACCCGCTGTCTTTAATTCATAGGGATCTCAGAAGATTCCCTGTGGTGACACAGATATGCTGGACTGCAGGTTGGGCATTCTGGCAAGGACACACAACAGTTCCTTGGCCATCTGTTTCTTGGCACGTGCAGGTTTGCGGGTGCAAGTCCGGGGTGTTACTTGCAGTTTGCACACCTTAAAAAGCCATTGGGAGCTCTGCATCTCAAGAGTGTGGTCACGTATGAAAGAATGACAGTGCACAAAGCAGTATTAGTAGGGAAATTAATAGCATGTCTTGGTCACTTTAATTATGGACTAAGAATTGGAAAAATGCTGCTGTAGTGGGCAGAGCCTCCAGTGGTGCCTGGATGAGCGTGAGAAGACAATTCTCCTTTAAAGGCACCTAAAGTGGCTCTGGCAGTCTATCTGTCCTGCTTGGACTCTGACTGAGGCCAAAAGTCTTGTAGACCTGGTTAGCGCTACAAGATGAGTAAAACTGACTTTGACCCTCCTGGCTGCACACAAGGTTTGCTGGCCTTGTCAGGAAGAGAGGCTCCTTGTTCCCTGGGCAGCACTGAGGTCATGCTGCTCGTACCTTTCTGGCATGCAGCACTGCCCACCTGCATCCAGTGATCCACTGATACCACCCAGCCTGATACAGTGCTAGACTGACAGTACGTGGGGATGTGGAATCCATGGTACTTGGCCCCTCTTGGATGGACTTTTCCTTGCTGTTTTTTCAGGCGTGTGCACTTTGCTAGATGAGCCATGGAAAACAGAGCTGTGTGTGAGAAACTGCCTCCCTTTGCCAAGGAAAGCTGTTCTTTGCTGTCTCTGTCCCCAGAGTACTTAAGAAAGTAATCCAATAGCATGAAGTTGAAAAAACACTGAGCAAGGCACACGGCTAACATTCTGTGTTCTGTTGTTTCCTCTCTGTGAGCCTAACTAATTTTTTTAATGCTTTTACAGAGGTGCAGGGATTACTTCAGGGAAGTATTATTTAACTGTTCCAGGCATATTCATTTTCAATGACAGGTATATTTATGTTGTTAGAAAGTTGTTTTTAAAACAAGTCTGATCCAGACTCTAACAAAGAAAAGCTGTAAAATCTAAAGATGGCAGCTATTTTTGTGCTGGCAGCACATAGAAATCTGGCTCAATTCCTCGGTAAACTCAATTGGTGCTCTCTCGCTGTTCTCCCTCCAGTGTTAATGGCCTCTAGAAGGAAAAACCCAACAGGCAGGCTACGTGGTCCTGAACTGTCCCAGTCCTCAGGATGGCATTTTTCTGAGAGGTGAATTCAGCACAGGAACGTGCTAATAGACTGGATGTACGCTGGTTTATATAGGCCCTCCTTCTGGCCCTCCTTCCCTGATAGATGCAGAGGGAGGTGGACACCCCAGGTAAACCTTCTTGTGCTCTCCATGAACTCCATCTGAGAAAAGGGTCCCAATGCTCCAAGTGCTATGCAAGCACACAAGAATCAGACTTTGACTTTGTGGCTAGACATAGCTATGGCCAATCTGATCTGGTGCTGGCAGCACTCCAGTGTCTGGAGACCTCCACAGATCCTTCCAGTCAACACTCACAGGATGCCAGCTCTGGCAGTGCGTTACATAAGGGAAGGAAAAGTTTCTATTTTATATTTTGGCTCCATAGGGAAGTGGGTGCAAAGGGAAATAAACAGTCTTGATGCAGTTAGGCAGCACAGATACCTGCAGTACACTGGAGCTGAACCCAGTCCTCCATTGGTCCCAGGCCCATTCTTTAAATGGAGGCTGAGCAAGCACCTTGGAATCAAAATTTTTAAGGCAAGATGTTTACCTTTCTTTCTGGCAGAAAATTTAGTAAAATATTTTTTAAATTCCTCCTGATTCAAAAATAGTGAGGTTCCTTTTTTCCCCTCCTGCATGCATCCTGCTCTTGCTTCTCTGGGAAAGCAGCTTGAGCACCCAGCCAGGAGTGAGGTGTGCCTTTTGCTGACCAGGTCACCAGTCTGGAGTGGCTGTGGAGCAGGATCCATGAAGCAGATGGGGTGCAGAATCACAGCCCATCCCACATCCATGAGGACTTCACATTCCCCACCAGTCAGACATCTGACTTCATGTGCAACTGTCTGCTGCCTCACAAGCTGCAAGGCGTGTTTCCTATGCACCACAGCTGTGCTATGGCACCAGGAAGCCACGTAAGTTTACAGTGACAATGATGTCCCTTTCCCTGCTCTCTGAATTACTCTAGTGATCTACAGTGAAGTTTGGCTTTCCTCAGCTTTCAGACCACAAGGCCGGAAATTAGTCCTTCTGTCGAAGTGCATTTACTGTAGTCTCAAAATAAGATGCACCCCTCTGAGGCCAGCCTCTTGACAGAGGCTGTGCAGGGGAAACAGCCTGCGTGGTTTCTGTTTCTTGGTTCTTGCGAATACTTTCTGTGGGTCCCTAAAGAAAAACTCCACCCCAAGACCAGAGTGTCTCACAGGGAGAGACCCGTGAATTGAGACTGATGTGTGGCTCCAGAGAGTTGTTAAACCTGTGCGAAACCAAGCTTTGTTTGCCATTACTGGTGAGGCAGACCACATGCTGGGCCATGTGAGGATATACAGATAGAGGGACATTGTTATCCCTTCTTCTAGGTATCCATTAGGGAAGGATATGGAGAAACTGGAGGGGGACCAGAAAACAGCGGCAAGTCAGGAAAGGGTGTGGAGCACATGGTCTGCTGGCAGGAGCTGGGCTTGTCTTGCTTGTCTTGCTTGCCTGGATGAGGTGAGGCAGGACGGAGGTTTAACATCAGCCTGTACCTGCTGGAAGCGTAATTCCAATGGCTCTTTGATAGCCTCAGCTGACCCAAGGAGGGACAGCAGCCACCTAGCTCTGGGGCTGTTAGTCAGCTGCAGTCATCAGCAGCTCTGGGACAAGCACCAGGGAGGTAGGGGCACTGGAGGGGGGGCAGGGGGTTTAGTTGTGGAGACATTTCCTGTCCTGGAGAGGGGATTTTAGTTGTGGCCACAGAAAGCCTGGATGGGGCTGGGAGAGCTTTGTCATCAGTGGAGCTTGGACTGAGGCATTTCCCCCTCCCCCACAGGAGCTCTGGTGATGCTGGGGCCCTGCAAACTGTGGACCATGCTGTGGCTTTATCTGATCCTCAGCCGCACAGCAGGGAAGACTGGTAATTTAGGCCAGGCTCTGAAAGGTACCCAATGAAATGTGTCTTGGTCTAATTAGACCTTAGGGCTCAGGAACTCAGTTCCAGTTTGCCTGGCCTCTGTTTTGACCCCTCTTTCCTTTGAAGTTCATAGAGGAGAGGGGAAAGGAAATGAGAGGAGAGGCCCTGCTTTTCCTGTAAAATGCCTCATTTCTTATAAAATCGTTTAGCAAAAATCTCTTTCAGCTGGACAAGCTGAACACTTTAATACATGCCTGCAGTCATTTTCCACCCTTGTCTCACTACCCTGGCTGCTCCATCACTGTTCTGCATCAGTAAAACTGTAGATGCACAGATACAAACACTTCTCAGGCTGAGATCTCCAAAAGCATGTTAGAGGGCTCTAAGTTGCAGCATTGTGTTATTTCCTGGGCCAGCTGGAAGTGCACAGCACTATGCAGTACAGTGGTGCTTCCTCCAGCTCAGCTGTGGGTTTTGAGATCTTTCTTCCAGGCCAGCCTACTGGGACACACAGCTTACAATCTTTGCCAGGCTGTGAAGAAACCACACTGAAAATCCTCAGTTCCATGTTAACATTGCACGAGGAGGAAAGCAGCCCAGGGATTATTATTTATCTTTTTTTTTTTTGGTGTTTTTTATGGCTGTTTCTTGATCTTAAAAAGTCCCGAGCCTGAGCCAAGAGACTGGACACTCCTGAGGATTCGTGTTCAAGTTGTTTATTGTTTCTTATCTCTCAGAGTCTGGAGCAAGGACAGCAGGACCTGCTCCTCCAAGAATTACAGCAGGAATGACGGCTGAGAAGGCCGTCTTTACCTTTTTATCTCTTTCAGGAAAACCAACTAAGTTCCACAATGTATAATTGTTTAATCAATTTTTCCAATTAATTTCTACCTTTTCTTAACATGACAGTGCTACCTTCACCAATCCCCCATCACCTTCGTCACAGCAGAAGATGGAGGGGAGAGAAGAAAGAGGAAGGAGAAAGGGCACTGCCCTTTGCCCTCCATCTTAACTTTTTTCTCTCATACCTCCATAAATCTAAAATCTACAATCACCCAGTGATAAGATAAGCCAATTACACACTTTCTTTCTATTTTGCATTTCATTTCTCAGTGTGGGCAGCATTCTCCGATGACACGGCTCAAACATAGAGTTCTGTGCTTTAGTCTTAAGTTCCGAAACAGTCTGGCAGGGCTCCAGACCCCCCTGTACGGTCTGAGGAGTATTCTGGGCTGCCACAAGGGATGGTGAGGGAGAGGCATACAGTGTCTCCGATCTATCCTAGGCACTAGGGATGTTTCAGAGCAGGGGGAAGCCCAGCGCTCCAAAAGAAGGCAGCTGTATTCCCTGTAATACCAAATTTCCAGGAGGTCTTGGTAGGAAGGCATCTCTGGAGGTCTGCAGTTCAACTCTCCAGTCCAAAGCTAGATCAGGTTGTGTTCGGCCATGTTGTGTTCCGCATACCTCCAAGGGCAGAGACTTCATCTCTTGAGTCCTACCACCCTGTCCTGGGTTACAGTGTATTCTTTGACAATCTTCATGAGCTGTTGAAACCAGGTGTAGCAATGTTCTATGTCTCCTCTCTCTGGACTATCTCCTGATAATGGGCCCAACAATGCCTTGCCTCATGACTCATAGATAACTCAATCCTGGACTATCTCCTGGTAATGAGCCCATCAAGGCCTTGCCTCATGACTCATCATCCCATTGTGAGATGCTCTGCCCAGGGGGAAGGAGCCAAGCATTCCCACCTGGATATAGTCTGGAGTTTTGGAGCAACAGGAGAGCTTTTTTTTTCCACTGTATTCCCAGAGGACAAGAGCTACACAACCACCACTGGACTTTCTGAGGAGGACCAGACCTTTTCTACAAGATCACCATTGCAACAGAACCACTTCCAAGAGAACTGCAGCTTTCACCTAACCGGACTGCTACCCTCAGTCAGGTCATACCCTGACTCTGTCAGGTTAAACCAGTGTTTCTGTATTATTGCTTTGTTTTATATATGTATTAGTAAAAGAACTGTTATTCCTATTCCTCATATCTTTGCCTGAAAGCCCCTCAATTTCAAATTTATAATAATTCGGAGGGAAAGGGGGTTGCATTTTCCATTCCAAGGAAGGCTCCTGCCTTCCTTAGTAGACACCTGTCTTTCAAACCAAGACACACCCTCAGTGGAGGAATTTTTTCATGCCCAGTTGGAATGTCCCATCCTGCAGCACATTATCTGTTCCCCCATGTCCTGCCCTTGTCTTCCTCTGGAGGAGTCTGTGTCTGTGACCACCATTCAGGAAGTGGATGACCCCTGTGAGAAGTTCCCAGTAGTCTTTTCTCCAGGCTGGAGAAGCCCAGTTCCCTCAGTGTCTCTTCATACACCCTGTGCTGCAGCTTCATCAGCACTCCGGTGGTCACTGTTGGATTCTCTCCAGTTTGTCTGTGTTTTCCGTGTAGAAAAAGGGCTAAACTGCAAGATGCAGTAGTGAGGTGAGTCTTCAGCAGTACTAAGTGGTGAGGAAGAATCACCTCTCCTGTGTGGGAATTGACAAGGTTGCTTCTGGCCCATTCTTCCAGCCTGTTGAGATCTCATCAGGTGATAGGCCTTCCTCCTGAAACACAGCAACCAGCTGGTATTAGTTATGGGCTTTTTCTTACCTCTCCTTGATAATGGGTTGAAATCCCCTTTCCACCAGATGAATGTGCAGTGGGTTGGCAAGGGTCCTGAGAAGTGCTCAGGATTTCCTCCTCTCTTGGCCAGGGATCCAAAAAGAGCAGTAGGAACTACTATTTCCCTGTAAGGTGGCCTTGCTGCAAAAGGTGGCTGGTAGAGAGTGTAATTAGAACTGGAGTCATTCTTACTTCTCCTTTTGAGAGGTGAAAGGATGGCCCAAGTGTGGTCAGCGATTTCCTATACCTACATTTAGTGCCCACCTGCAGTCCTTAGGCTGTTTCATACCAAGCCTTGCCCACAGTTGCAGGGAAGAAGACCAAATCTGGCCGCAGCAGGGGCTGAGCTCTGGTTTGGGTAAACAGCTGGTGACAGGGAGTCTCCAGCTTGCCTTATGATCCTCACATGTGCCTACATGGGGGTCTGCAGTGGCACATAAAGGGCCCATGCGCAGACTGCCCACTGGTTTCATCTGAGTCCATCTGTCCAGCTGACTCCTGGCTTGGGCATCTTGGAGGCACTGGCACCTTGCCCAGGCTGCGAGGAGCAGCTAGCTGACCTGAGGCTGGTTAGGCACTTTGTGCGGGTTGGTTTTCTGCTGTTTGCAGTGAGGGGCAAGGGGAGATCCAGCACAGCTTGCAGATGGCAGGCAGTTGCTGGAGTTGCCAGAGAGGACAGCTTCCAGGTAATGTTTCCACATGCAATTAGCAGAAAATGTCTGCAGAAGCCACATATGCAGCTATGCATGAGCACCGGATGCATTAAACCAATAAAGCCACAAGCACCCCTGCACAGTATTCACAGGGGTGGCTGCTGTGGTTCTAATCTGCATGGTTTTGAAGTCCTAAACCAGCTTGTGATGCGAGGACAGACAGGCATGGATTTGGGTGCATACAGAGCAGAGGAGGCCTCGTGAAAGCAAAATGTGGCATGATGTACTTTGGTTGTATCATCTTGGAGGTGGAGGCCATGTTACAGCCTTATTTTAGATGCAGGATTTTCCAAGCCATTTGAGTGATTTTAATGTGTGAGTCATGTCAAAACTGCTTCAAGGTTAGAAGTGGAATTTAAAATTAGGCTGAAAAACTGTTATTCACAGGCAAAAAAAATATTCAAGACATTTCATCTTTCATTTTTAAGGACTCTAGACAGGGGAATACTTTGAGAAGACTAATTTCTGTTTAACTGTAGACTAATCAGGAGTAAAGACACTCTCTAGTGACGTTTGATAGGATTGAGTCTACTTAACTTGCAGGCTGTATTATACTTCCAAGCTGTAATCTTGGGCAGGGCCCTTGGATGCTTTTACAAATGAGGCAAGAAGCCGTAAAATTAGCAGTAGAAGTAAGGAAGGGACAGGAAATGGTGCTTGTGACTTGGCAGGCAGCAGCCTTTCTTCAGGGTTAGCCCCAGTCCCAGTCCCTGTCTTGAGATCATCAGCACCAGCAAGACACTCAGTCTGCTCTCCAGGAGCAGTGGTCTTGCTGCTCTGTCACCTGTGTGAAATGCCTTTGCTCGTGACGGGGCTTGGCTTTGGAGAAAACCAAACTGTCTGACAGCACAGCGAGGCTGAATCTGCACCCAGTTTGCAGACATGGAGGCCGGGGTTTGACAGCACACACTGGCCACCACACTGCCCTGCGCACAATGGCAAGAAAGCATCCAGGTAGCTGGAATTTCTGGATCTTGCAGGAACAAGAGCTCTCCCTTCAGGCCATTCCTGCCTGGTACTCCAACCAGAAGCAGTCTTGGTGCCTCAAAATGTCCAAGCTGCTTGTCCTTCATTTAGCCATGTCTCTACTTCTGGGTGTTTCTTGCAGCGTTCAGTGCAGGAGACCAGCTGCTGTCCCTTAGGATGGGCAGTGTCCAGCTGGAGAAGGGTGCTTTCTCCCAAATTAAGGGAGTGCACAACAACCATAGCTCCTCTCACCCATTTGCGTGGAAGCCTGACTGGGGGGAAACTCACCAGACGTTTTTTCCAGGATGGACTGACAGGAGGGACTGCCACCGTGACAGAGACACTCCAGCAGCCTGTAGTGCTGCTCGGGTGTGGAGGCAGCACAGGAGCTGGTGTCCTCCTGCTGTTTTGTGTGTAGCCTGGCCATAAGAAACCTCAGAATGGACAAGGTACAGTTGGTTGACTTGCACAACCCTTCAACTGCAGGTGGTTAGTTTGGTTTTTAACCAATACCTGTAATACCATCATGCACCAGGGTGGCTGGACGAGATCCCTGAGTATCCTGTCCTCCTGTCACTGGGAAGCACACACGCACACCTCACAAGGGGCTGAAGTCAAAGTCTGAGAGTCTTGGAAATATCTGCTGGCACCCTCCTCTTACTGTTTTCACAGTCAGAACCCCAAGCCGAGTGGTGGAAGCCCAGCTCCTCCTGGAAAAGGGAGGAAAGCCAGCTATTTGACTGCAGAAAAAACAAAGCAGTTGCCTGGAGAATACATTCTAAACCAAGGTGGGAACACGCAGCTGCCAGGGTGGGTCAGTTTGCACTCACCTCAGAACAAAGACAAACTTTGCAGGCATTTGCACCTAGGTAGGATTTTCTTTTATCTGTGCAATGTGAGAAGCTGTAGGCAATGCCTAAAAATTTAATTTCAGTTGTGTACCACAGACCATGTTTTACAGTTCATTGAGTAATTTACTAAAGCACCTTCGCCACTGCTTTTATGACCAATTTGTCTCACCTGACTGGTCTCAGACCCCTAGCAGTGCTGGTGGTGGTGGAGCCTCTGGGGGTCTCCACACCCCTCCATTCAAACCAGGGATGAGTAATCTGAAGCAGCTCAGCTCAGAGGTGACAGGGGCCGGCAATGTCCCTGGGGTGGTGGAGGTGAACACCCGCGGCAGCCCCCCGGTGCACCTCTGTGGACACACAACTCCTCCTGCTCTCACCTGCACAGAATGGTCGGGGGCTGCAGCTGAGCCCAGGGTGACATGTAAGGTCGCATGGGCCCCAGCAGCACAAACACCAGCAGGGCCTTCCGAAGGTCTCCTTGCCCTGATATACGGCACGTCTCGCCCCAGAATAAGGTCAGGACACCTGTGGCTTTGTGCAGCCGTGTCCACGAACCACTCCCCAGGGGTGGAGACCTCCCTACCTGGTGCACTGTACCTTTGCCTATGCAAGCTGTGGCAGCTTGGGTGGTGGAGTCCTGTGCTTGCAACAGTGGCCATAAGCACACCCACAATGCCTGCCTGTGCTGAGGGTGTCTGAGGAGGCCGACCACACAATGAGTTTTGGCTGTGAATCTGATGTTTGCACTATAAGGAAAGGAGACCTACTGGGGAAGACCTACTTGAGACCTTTGAAGCTTCCCACCTTGGCTGTGCAAGCCCTTGAAGCTGTCCTTGCTATGAGCAGGGCTTTGGAGCTGGGTACCTCCAGAGGTTCCCTTCCAACCTAAATTTTCACAGGATTCTGCTGTAATGGCAGGTGTACTTAGGTTTTGTTCATCTTCCTCTAAACAAGAATTTACTGAGAACAAATTTGCCATAGCTGGAGTACTGTTGGCATGGGAAGGTTGTAGAGAGCCTTTTTCATTAACTGCCACCCCAGAAGAGCTTTACCAAAAGGGCAGGTTGCCATCCAGTATCACTCCTTTGATCACCTGGTGCCTTTTGTGCTTGTTGGCCAAGTCACAGCACCACTCCAATGCACAGAGGCCATGGAGTTGGCAGAGGATCCAGTAAGGGTCCCAGATGGTTACTGGCATCTACAGGTATGAACCTCAAGAAAACTTTGGCTTCTGTTTTGTACTCTTTTTGTTCGTTGAGTATTTTTATATACTGCTTTTAGTGGAAGTATTTCTTTGCCAGGGAACATAGAAAACCAAAAGTGCAACAGCACATGTCTGCAGATGAAAGATGAAGTTCTAGAAGACAGGAATGTTACATGTCTCTCTCTCGCCACACAGACATATGGAGATACATCCTTACATATTATTTTTCTGTTTTTTACAGTGCTGGAAATAATCATTATGAGGTAGAGCCTTACATGGTGAAAGGCAGTGCCTCGGTCCAGAGGCTCTAAATAGAAGGACTGGACCACCAGGACTTTTACAAAGCTCAGCAAGCAGAAGTGTCAACGGCATCTGGTACACAGGGGTGAGGGAGGAATAACCCTGAGCATTGGTCCAGGCTGAGAAGTGACTGGTGGATAGGACTTGGAGGTAACTGTGAAAAGAGCCTGAACATGGGCCAAAAGTAATTCTCATTGTGTATAATGCAAACTGCTTACTAAGCTGTACAAGGAGGACCACAGGCAGCCCAGTGGAGGGGTGTTGGAGACTCTTACATAGCTACGACTCCAAAAGGCTTTTCAAGGTGATACATTGCAGCAAGGAGAAATGGATAATGCCAGCCAAGTTCAAGAAAGATTCTTTCACAGCCCTCTGCAGAACTGCTGAGTTTACAGGTTGTCAGACTGGTAGAAACCCAAGGGTTTAAGCAGGGAGACTGAAGGCAGGCATGCTAGCAGAAACAGCAGGCAAGATTTCTTGCTGTATGTTAGGCGCTGGAATGAACAATACACAGGCTGCTGGATGGGGCAGCTGTGAGAGCTGTGCCAGGGTGCAGGGCACCAGCAGCACCATCCTTTCTGCTTCCTCCCAGGGCCATCACTTCCAGCGTGCTGGTGAGGTAAAGGTTAGGTTGAGTCTTGCAACACAGCCTCTTCTTTTCTCAGTCAAAGTGGCACTTTTTTGGCACTGTCTACTGTCCCTCAGCTTGTTCTTATGTTTTGCTGCTGCTAGGTGGCATTTTCTCTGAAGGCCTGGGGTCCTTGGCCACAATATGTTTCCAGTGTTGCTCTTTCCAATACCACTGTGGTTCCAGCTGGATGGGTTTCTTACTATCATACCATCTTGGGTTGCATGAAGCAGGGCTTGCTGAAATGACTAGAACAGCCTCTGTCCTGAGGTGTTGGTGCAGCAGCAGCCACAGTGTTAAACACTAGCAGAAGTTGCTTATTTCCCCTAAAGGGGGGATCTTTATAGCTCTGCCCTTATTTTCTATTGTAGTCTCAGAAATACTGTAACTCTGACGGCAGGGGTTAGAAATTTGATTTGTTAAGACATTGCAATGGTATTATGTCTTGGGCTTTTTCAGAGTTTCCTGGATGTTACTGAAACAGGATAATCACTTACTCATGTGCAACCAATGACCACATGGAAGCTGCTCACAAAAGAAGCAGCAGCTTCTTTGCTAATAAGGGAACTCCTTAATGCTTTATTTTTCCAACAAAAATTCCCCCAAACATAGTAATTAAATTTATCCCTTTGTCCCAATTTTTGTGTTTATTCTCACTTACAAGCAAGCCCAGTGAGGGGATGGAAGATAGGATTCTTTGGTATTATAACAAGAGCCTTGGTCTGAAGTTTTTTCTGTGGGTAATTACTCTTAGCCCAAAAATGCCAGAATGGTGAAGATTTTTCTTCTTTGGACTCTTTTGTCTAGTGTGTTCACATTACCATAGATGGAATACTTTGGAGGAACTGTAAGTTTTCAGTTTAATCAGGTCCAGGCACAAATTTTGGACCAAAAGCTAATACAGAGAGCATCAGCAACATCTGTCTCCTCTCTGCACACATATACAAGAGGAGTCAAGAGCTAACCAGACTGACCATTTTATGACAGAAAGATTTGCTTATAGAAGAACCATCTCCCCTTTTCTTGTCTTCAGTCTTCCTCTTGTTCTCCCAAATGCAAATCAGTAACTTTTATTAACACCAGGTCTGAAAAACATTTCTGTGTTTGAACATGAAGACAGATGGGTGTTTGGTTTGGGGGATATTAGTCAACCAGGAATGCATAATCAGCACGAGTAATTAATTACCCTCAACATATCCAACGGCTTGGGCATCCCTGGGTCAGGATTCCTAGGACTGGGACCTAAGAAGGAGTAGACCCGGGAGGAGTCAGCTTCCCGAGGGGGAATGAAGCTCCAGTCAGCTGGGGTAGAGTGGTTTGCCCATGGGCATGGGTGGAACTAAGGAGATGTGACAGGAAGGAATGCTGGTCCAGAGAGACATTACATGGTAAGCTAAGCAGGTCTGCAGGATGGGTGGAGGGGCTGGGTTGGGTTTCTGTCCCCAGGTGGGTCTGGTGCTTAAGCTGGACCTGTGGTGGGGTACAGGGGTGGAGAGTGCTGCCCGGGGATGGCTCAGCTTGGGTCACACCAACGGGAGACACCCCAAAGTGAAGCGCCAGACCTTCCTGGGGCCAGACCACTTTCCTCCTACCGTCATTCTGGAAATGGAGCAGAAAAACGCGTGTGGGGCTTCACCCAGAGACGCCTGTGCCCATCTCCTGTTTTTTCAGGCAGGACACAGCTCCTCCAGAAGCCAACGGGAGGTGGCAAGAGCAGTGGCAGGGCGGGGTGTGTTCAGTCTTCCCTAAAGGCTGCACCTAAGGTTAATTGTATTGACAAGTGCCCAGGTTACTTTTTCACAGCCTCAACCCCTGGAGTGATGTTTATGTGGCCTTTTCTTTCTCTCTGCACCCTCNTTGGAGGAGCGATCCCCCACACACCCGGCGCCGAATAAAGCAAATACACACTTCTCTGACTCTGTCTCTGAAGTGTCTCCTGGCCTGGTTTGGGGCGATTCAACATTTTCAGATGATTCTCGGGCCCCTTGCCAGAGGCAGCCAAATCAATCAGGTGTGTTAATGATCCATCTGCAGGCTGGACTTTTGCAGCGGCTGTGAACTAATTCTCTTTCTTGGTCACATCCCCAAATGGTGAAATGTTACATCATCTGACAACAGCTGTTGCTCCTCTTTTGTCTCTCTGGGGAAGGCACCAGGCTAAATCATGAGACCCTCTCTCTTGGTAGGTTTGCTGGGACTGGTACCTTCAGCAGCCACCAGAGGAGTCTCTCTGTAGGACTGTTAGTCCTGCATCTTTGTAGTGTTAAAGTAGCATGAGCGACTTACGGTGGGACATCACAGAATCACAGAATGGTTTGGGTTGGAAGAAAACTTAAAGATCAGTCCTGCTGTCCCTGCCCCATCCCAGCCCAGCCAAGGCAGGAACATCTTCCCCTAGAGCCAATTGCTCAGAGCTCCATCCAGTCTGACCCTGAACACTTCCAGGACTGGGGCATCCACAGCCTCTCTGGGCAACCTCTTCCAGTGCCTCACCACCCTCGCAGTAAATAAATTTTTCCCAGTATCTAATCTGAACCTGCCTTCTTTCAGTTTAAAGCCATTTCCCCTTGTCCTATCACTACATGCTGTTGTAAAAGTGCCTCTCCAGCTCTCTTGTAGCCCCTTTAGGTACTGGAAGGCTGCTACAAGGTCACCTCAAAACCTTCTCCTCTTCAGGTGGAACACCCCAACTTGCTCTGACTGTCTTCATAGCAGAGGCGTCCCTCTGATCATCTTGGTGGCCAGCTCTGAAGTAAGTTCAACAGATCCATGTCCTTTTTATGTTGGGGTTCCTTGAGCACACAGAGACACCAGTGAGATGTGAGGCCACAAAGCACTGTGTGCCCACTGGGAAGGAGTCTTGGGGTGGGGACACGTGTGACTCAGACTGCGTGGGGAAGTAGCAAGGACACTCAGTACTGGAGTCTGTGGTGGGGCTGGAGCTGAAACAGAAAAAGCTCTTCTTGAAGTTGAGACCAGCCTCATTTGCCCCCTTGTTGTTGTTATAAATAGAAGCAGATTACGTGCAATAACACAATAACAATTTATTAACAAAAATTACCAACAGAGTTTATGGCATAAACAACAATAGCAAACACAATCAGCGAAAGAGTCTATAGTACTGGCCAGCACGGGTGATTCCTGGCCCTAGCTCTAGCGTCTGTCACGCTACAAGCTCCCCAGAATCACCG
>VYXC01012821.1:0-28901 GCA_013397175.1 Platysteira castanea | reverse complement strand
TCTTTTCTTGAGTGATGTTTGGAGGAAAGAGCTGCTAACGCTGTTGAAATGCCATTTTCTTACAGAAATGTCCTATTCTTGTTATTTATTGTAGCAGAAGAGGCCTATGAATACATGAATAGGGTCAGGCACACTGGGACACCAAATATCTTTTATTGGGCCAGATGATCCATCTGGAAAGGAGTCAAAGACTGTTTCTGTTCCAGACCCGAAGCAGGAGCTGCATGCCCCAAACCCTGTTGTTTACCAATAACAGCAGCTGGTGTAATAAAAATTATTGCTATTTCCTCCTTCCTTACCTTCCTCGATGTGTTATTGCACAGTTCTCAAAGTGCTCCTTCGGATTTTTTATTATTTTTTGCTGGAATTAGAAGAGAACAGGCATTTTAAAGAGGCGGATTCAGGACACGATTTTAAAAACTGGAGGATTTTGTTCCATTTAAAAGCAGAGCTGGAGTGTTGAAATCTCACTGTTCTGCAGAGCAGAGAATTCAAGTCCTGCTCTTTTCACCTCAATACCCAATTTCTCAGTGGGACAATCTCTAATATTGCCTTTGCTGCATCTTTACCAATAATTAGGTCCACGCTGATGGTCCAGGCTGGAGGGAGCAGTCTTTGTGAGAAGAGCTGAGTCCAAGAGCAGGGAGATGGGATAACCCTCACTCTCCTGGAAGGAATGACCCAGGAGGATCAGAGCAGCCCCAGACGAGCACCAGGACAGCGAGGTGGACACTCAGGCCCTGCAGGCTCTTTTCTCCCAAGGTTTTCTCCACCAGGTGCCACCTCTGCTCAGAGTGACCCATCCTTGACGCTCCCCATAAAAAACCAACCTGGCCCTTTGGAGAACATGAAGATGGAGGAAAACTGGAGCGAGACCAAGACCAGCAGAGCTCCCCGGGCTGTTTGTTTAGCTCAGCAATGCTTTCCCCAGCTCTGTCTCCTCAGGAGCAGGACAGTTGTGTAACGGGGCGCTGGGCTAGCAGCGGGGCGGGCTGCGGGGGGATCAGAGGAGGCTTTGCCCTGGCGGGAGGTGTTTGTGCAGGGCTGGGCTGACAGGAACCCTGCTCACTCCGTGGCAGGGTGCTGCTCGTGCAGCGAGCCAAGGGCCTGGCCGTGGGGAGCCCCAGCTGCCAGGGGACTTTGTTGTTGTTCCCTGAGGCCTGCAGAGAGGCAGCCTAACCTTTTGTTCCAGCTGCGTGTTTTACATCTCGTGGCGCTTTGCTGAAGCAGCTCCTGACATCTGCAGTCCCAGCAGTGCCTGGCCCCCGAGCAGAGTTTCCATTACAAGGCAGACCCCCCTCTTTGCCTCTTTATTTGCACGATAGCACAGCAGCCTGGTTCTGCGGCCCTCCGTGCAGGGGCTGGGCCCCAGAAAACCACAGGCACTTCATGTTCCACCTGCTTCCCTCTCCTTTCCTGTGTCCTGCCATTTGCAGGAGGGATTGACTGTTATCAACTCTTTTCTGGCTATTGAACAGCTTAATTTAGAAATTACTGTAATGTGCATTACTGCACAGGAAGCCTCAAGGAAGGGATTTCTATTTTGCCTCCTTAGGTTTGGCTGTATCCCATCCCTTAAGCTTGACCCAGCTAATTTTGTCACCCTGCGCTGCCCTGATTGGGAAACTGAGGCACAGAGGAGTTAAGGAGACGTGGCAAAATCTGCACCTGTCTCTTAGCTGGGGTTCACATTCCGATCCTTAAAGCCATTTCTCCTTTCCCAAGGACATCAGGTGATGTTAGGGTTCTGTTTTGGCAGGAATGGCAGAACCAGCAGACCCTTACAGGAGTTCTGCAAATCTAATATTAATTCTTCCTTGTTCTGTTTTTAAACCGAGAGCAAAGCAGTTTTGTCTAGCGAGAAGATGTGAAACTTTGATTTGTGGGCTTGTGCTGTCCTCTTTGCCAAAATGGTGTGACCCAGACTAGGATTTGGCCATGAAGGGACTGAACTCCTCCTGCCCTGGAGGAGTTCCCCTGATGTGCAGAGATCTAGAGAAAAGTCCCTGAAGGATGGTTTGCAAAACCTGAAGAATATTTTTCAAAGCAAACTGTGGATTATCAACAACCTAAGTGTCACCATGAGAAAAACGAGAGAGGTGCACCAAAAACTGCCTTTACAAAATGTCCTTACTCCATTAATAACACAAAGACTTCCCAAACAAAAGTTCACCTCTCCAAAGAGAATAATTTACAAACCACTCTTAGTCCGCTGAAGGGTGTTAAATATGAAAAGGAAGGACTCCAGCTGTCCAGAAATGCTACCAAGTCTGATCTCACGGAACAACAAACATCCATTCTTACATTTAATCTTGAAAGTGATGCTCAAATGGGTGAAATTTTCAAAAGCTTATTGCAAGGTTCTGATCTCTTGGAGGAAATGGTGGCAATATCGCAATGCACAACTGCAATTCCCCTGGAAGCACCGAGTTCCTGTTCCCTTGGCACTGGCAGAGAGGTGCCTGATGTGTCCATCCCTCGCAGAGAGGATAAAACCAGATTTTAATGACAGCCCCAGCAGCTGACTGCCCTTGGTGTGAGCAGCAGGAGCTGCTGGTGGGCCTGGGGACCCCACAGGGGCTCTCCAGCCCGGGGTAAAGGACACCCTCTAATTCCAGGGCAGAAATTCAGGGGCTGGGCAGGGAAATTGTCCCAGATGGGAATGGGAGAGAGGCAGGCAGAGCAAGGCAAGGTCAAATGTTCTCTGAGCACACAGCCCCTGTACCCAGGCAGGAGCACTGAAGGCACCGAGCCCTTCAAAGCACAAACCACTCCAAATGTTCCCCCACAAATGCAGCTGATGAAATCTCACTGCTCCTTTCTTTTCCTCCCTTTTTTCCCTCCCCCTACAGCTGCATTTTGTGAATAGTCCTGAATTCTGTTTTGTCACTTGCACCGTGCTCTCCCAGTTAGAATCACGGGATCATTTGAGGGTGGAAAAGGCTCTTAAGATCCTCGTGTCCAAGTGTTAACCCGGCACTGCCAAGCCCACCACGAACCCCTGTCCCCAGGTGCCACATCTGCACATCTTTTAAATCCCTCCAGGGCTGGTGACTCAAATACTGCCCTGGGCAGCCTCTGCCAATGCTTGACAACCTTTCAGTGAAGAAATTATTCCAAATATCCAATTTAAGTCTCCCCTGGGGCCACTTGAGGCAGCTTTTTCTTATTCCATCCCTTGTCCCCTGGGAGCAGAGCCCAATCCCCCTGGTTTCCCCCTCCTGTCAGGGACTGTGCAGAGCCACAGGGTCCCCCTGAGCCTCCTTTTCTCCAGGCTGAGCCCTTTCCCAGCTCCCTCAGCCCCTCCTGGGGCTCCAGCCCCTTCCCAGCTCCGTTCCCTGCCCTGGACATGCTCCAGCCCCTCCAGGTCTGTCTTGGAACAAAGGGCCCAGAACTGATCCCAGGATTTGGGGTGGTGCCTGCCCAGTGCCCAGCACAGGGACTGCTGTCAGATATCAGCCCTGGGAACTCTGAGATTTGGTCTCTGTGAACACACCCACGTGGGTAAAAAGAGCCCCAAACCTTTCCCTGTGTGTCAGGCAGCACAAGGGTTGCCCTGTGACTCCAACAGTTTCACCATGGACTGGTTGAGAATTCTCTTTCTTCAAACCCAGCAGACCAAGAAATAGGGAGAATCAACTCAATGAAACCTACAAGTCCCCGGGAGATTGTCATCACAGTCCCTCTGGTCCTATAAATTGAATAGAATTTTCTGACCAGAGCATAATTCCATCCAGCAGGATTCCCACGTTTGATTGGTGGAAGGAAAGATGTGAACAGATGTTCTGGCCTCGGTGTCTGGCACGCTGCACTCTGCCATGGCTATTCCATAAAAAAACAGGCAGATTAAGAGAATGCTTCTGTTATTTAACTAAATTTTCAAAGTAGGTAATAACTTCTGAGGCTTTCTGTATTTCATTTCTGTTGGTAGAGGAAGAGCTAAACCCAGGAATTACATTATGTTTCACTGCATTTCTTTTGCTGTGGGTTTTAGGCTTTTGCCATTCTTTTTCTCTTGGGAAAAATCACCATATTTGCCCTCCCTAATGAAATTCAGGTGAGCAAAAAGCATCTCATTATTCTTTGGCAAATTAATAGCTGCTTTTTTTCCCCAGGTGCTCAGGTTTTATGTGAAGAATTTCACTCCCAAATTGGCAGGGAAATGAAACCACAAATGCAGTTGAGAACACCCTTTGCCATCAGAGTGGATATATCATATTCCCAGTCCATTTTTGTGCCTGTTGGTTATGATCTGCTCCCATCACAGATTTACCAGACAGATGTACCCACTCAGTTATGTGTGCAGAAACAAACAGAAAAACCCAAATAAAACAAAAAAATAACCAGGGCTGGAGTTCCAGCCCTGACTTTACTAACCCAAACAACTTCAAAATCCAATTTTTCCCCTAATTGCATCATTGTAATTACTCTGAAATTGCATCTCCTCGTGGTTCGGGCGGGATCCTGTCTGGGTTTGTGGGGTGACGAGTCACACACACATTTTTTCCTGAAGTAATGACAGATGGCAAACAAATGAGGGGTAAAGTAACCTGCTCCACAGCACGAGGGGAAATGTAGCATTCAAATTCCCATCTGGAAAGCCTTCCAGACCAACACTCTGCTGGAGTTTTGTGTGGATTTTGTGTCGGGTTTTTGCCGTGGGTTTGTGTCCCCGAGCTCGCGGTGTCACTTTGGGTCCCTGGGCTCTCCTTGGCTGCTCGGCTTGGGGGGCACAGAAGGCAGCAATTACAGCCCCTCCCCGGGGCTCGTGGCACATCACTATTTTCATTGCAGAAAGCTGGAAAACAGCAATTTTCCTAAAAGCAGCCCGGATTCTGTTGCCACACTCGGATTTGGGCGCTCCCTGGGATTCCGTGATTTGCTGTTCCCTTCTCCTTTGCCATAAGGAATTTAAGTGCACCTTACAATCATTTAAATCCTGGTTAGATTGCTCACAAATCCATTATCCACACCCAGATTTGGGCATTCCCTGGGATTCCATGATTTGCTGTTCCCTTCTCCTTTGCCATAACGAATTTAGGTGCACCTTACAATCAGTTAAACCCTGGTTAGATTGCTCACAAATCTGTTATCCACATTCAGATTTTGGTGCTCCCTGGCATTCTGTGATTTGCTGTTCCCTTCTTCTTCACAGAAAGAAATTTAGGTACACCTTAAAATCATTTAAATCCTGGTCAGATTTCTCACAAATTCATTATCCACATTCGGATTTGGGAGCTCCCTCGCATTCTGTGATTTGCTGTTTCCTTCACTGAAAGAATTTAGATGCACGTTAAAATAATTTAAATCCTCTGCTGAGGGGTTCTGAGATGCGCCAGTGGTAATGTGTTAAAATAAATGAATAAATAACCACACACACACTTTTTATAGGAAATGCCAAGTATTTCCAGACATTGTTTTTCAGAGTATTATCCTCTGACAACCCCTCATTAGCACTACCAACATTCAGGGCTTTGTTTCTGTAGATCTCCCACTTTAAAACGCTATTTTATATCTCAAAAATTGTATTTATTACGTGCAGTACATTCCTTTTTGGTAATGGAGTACAGTCAGGCTTCTTCCTCCTGTTTTTTCACAACAAGGGTGGCATTCCCTAGGATTTATGCTGGCTTCAGGACTGACTAGTTGGGAAAAACTCCCAGCACCCTGTGTTTAACACGTGGCAGGACCCTCATGTGCAGAGCACAGCCCAGCTAAGCCTGGCTCAGCCAGATGTTGCTTCATTGAAATAACAATAAGCACAGCAGACTAAAATCCATTTAGCGTTACCCACCAGCAAAACCCCCAAATCCACTGGCACTTAGCTTGAAAAAAAAGTGATTTAATACCTGACTTGCTTTAATTAGGTTGGGTTTGGCACTGTGCTTACATTTGGGATTTATTGGGGGAGATGTTTGCACAGGGGTTGCTTTTGATATTGTCTTATTTTGTGCAGAACAACAAAAATTACTAAATAATCACCCCAAATAGGTCTGTAAGGAACTTTGTGTCTGCATTAGATAATAAACACACGAAGTTCTTCAAGGTTAATTCTTTTAGCTTTTGAAATGGAATTTAGTGATTTAATATCTGAGATTTTGCCACTCGTATCACGTGGTCAGTCAGCATTATATCTATAAATATAACAATTGTACTCTCAGTGCAGGTTTTGGGCATAGCTGTACCTTTATTGAGGTATTTCACATGTTCTCATGAAAAATTTTGTGACTTCCAGGCTCTCACTGGTGTCCCTGCTGCAGTTATCCACGGGATTGTTTTCCCTGGAGTGAGGTGGTGAGGAAAGGTAGGAACACACCTCTGAGAGGTTCAGGACTGTCCCTAAATTGTCTCTTTTTAGGGACAATCCTAAGCCTCTCAGAGGTGTGTCCTCAATTCCTGGCACTTAATTCCAGGACTAGCGAAGAGTATCCACTCCTCCTGTTCTGCTGGCTGTTTTGCAGCAGTTTAAGGCTGTCTAAAATTATCCTGTTTATATTTTTGCCTTGTTTTCCCTCCCCTTTCCCCCTCAGCTGCTGTTTCCCACACAGCCCTGGTGAGGGACACAGCTGTATTGTCTTTGTGAGGACACGATTCCCCGGGGCCAAATCTTTCCCACATCGCCTGCTAAGGCAGCCCTATCTTTAGTCCTCCAAATCTCATTTGCAGATGAATAAATAAACAGAATATACCAGAAACAGGGATCACTCTCTGGAGGCAGCTGGTGGAAAAGAACCTGCTGAACAATTATCTCGGTCGTTTTTCTGTGGAGCTCCTCTGAGGGCAGGCTCGGAACCAGTTCATTGCTGGGTTCCTCACTGGGCTGAAGTGCTCCAGCACTGGA
The DNA here is from genome assembly GCA_013397175.1 of Platysteira castanea. Lineage (NCBI taxonomy): Eukaryota > Metazoa > Chordata > Aves > Passeriformes > Platysteira > Platysteira castanea. The sequence goes on along the minus strand of VYXC01012821.1, from coordinate 22,060 downwards.
TAATTCCTTCCTGAGCTTTGAGAGCCCTTGTTTGCTCCCCTGAGGGGCGGCTGGGAGTTTTATATCCATTTCAAGAGCATAATTTGTGAATATCAAAGCACTTCTAATGACTGTGGGTTAGACTCCCCCCAGTTCAATTCAGAGACTTCAAGGAAACTGTGTCAAGTTAGAGCAGAGGAGCTCTGTGCTCCCTTTAATCAGAAACTTTCTGAGAAATTTCTGCTTAAAGATGAGCGTGGCTCTCTGTGTGGAGACAGCAAAAAAAACTTCATAAATTTATTCACACACTGGGGGTCCAGGACTTGGATTCTTCTCTCATCCCTAGGACCTGAATTGCCAGTCTTGCTCTCTGTCCCATTAAAAGGGGAAGATTTTCCTCCTGAAAATGAACTAAATGGTGGCACTGACACTTCTCACTGGGATGTCCAGTCCTCTCATCTACATCCTTAGTTTCCTTTCCATTATCATCACGGGAGATGGTGTGAAACTATTTTAGTTAATCTTTGCCTAAAAAATTTGGAAGAACCTTGCAAACAGCCTCTTAAAACATATTCTACACTGAATATCTATTATATCTATTCTATTCTGAATCTAAATAATGGTCCCTGTTGCTGTGCTGTGAGGAGCAGAGGCCATGCCAGCTGCTGACAATGCCACGGTCAGGCCTGCCAGTGGGCCTCAGAAGGGCCTAAGAGTCAAATGAGGCACATTTGCAGTTAAATTCCAGACTTATCCTGCCACAGGAATAAATCTGATGTGAATTTAGGCTCAGAGGTTTGGTGGTTTGTTGCTTTGTAGCCGCAGCCGAAGCTGCCTTTGCTGTGTGAGTGCAGAGCCCGCCCGCCGCTGTGAGCTCCGAAATACGGACACGGAGGTGCAGGGTGAGCCCTTCCCCACAGAGGGAGTGTTTCCATCCCCTGCTCATCCCTGGGGTCTTCCTGGCCCCAAAACTGTGCCTGCAGTGTGGATTCAGGAACAGGTCGGGTTTGGCACAAAGTTTAAAATCCTCGTGGGGCGGGAGGTGCCCGGCCAGGCCAGGCCGGGGCGTCCCCATGATCACTGCAGGCCTTGCTGTCCCACCCCAGCTCGAAGGAGTCTCCAGGGACAAAGAACAGAGAAGGAAGCACAAATCCTCCTCTATCTAAAGCTGTGGTTTTGGAACTTGCACTAGCAAGTCCGCTTTGACTGGACTGTGACCCAAAGATATTGGTTTTGATAGCTTTTCAGTCCTCTTGCTGCTGTTTTCCTTGGTTGCCCCTTGCTGCCATTCTGGGGATGCCTTTTTGCAGCCTCAGCTGCCCTCCACACCCACTGGGATTTTATTGCTGTGCCATCCTCCTCTTTTGTCTTTTCCCCAAGGTTTTCCAGGTCTTAGTCTATGACTTATTCTCGTGTGGAAGCCAAGCCATATTTTTTACCACTGTCACACTTTTTTTTAGTTGTTGACTACAGTAATGAGTTTCCTCATCAAATCAACTTCATTTTTCAGTCACCTCAAGTTACAGATGTGCAAATAGTGAGAATCAGGCACAAAACCCAAGCAGACCTTAAAGAGTGAGGGCAAGAGTGTGAGAACCCAAAGAGCTGCCTGTTAACAATGTTCCACAGGTTTTCATCAGGCAACAACCAGGATTAATCCAGCCTGAGGATTTGATCCCTGTATGGGCCATTCACTTAAGAGCTGGATTTGATCCTTGTGGGTCCCTTCCAGCTCAGAATATTCTGTGATTCCCTGTTGTGGTAAAAAAACCCAACAAATGCCACATTAGAGACCTTCCATGTCCTCTTATTTTTTCACATCATGTAGAAGCAATAACTTTAAAATCAGCCATGTCAGCGTCTCAGCTCATTATTTGTTTCAGAACAGAAATTAATTCACCCTGGAAATAAAAAACCTCCAGACAATGAGGTTATGAATTAACAGGGAAAACGGGCTTGGCTCACCAGATCCTTCAGGCCTCTGATAACAAACCTTGTGCTTTGTGAGCAGGGTGAGATCAGACCTGGGCGCTGATTTCTGCCCCAGGAGATGCCAGAGATGCCAGCAATGAGCTGCTGCACGATCTGCGCTGGGGTTTGCTGGCTCCCAGAGCAATTGCAGCACTATTTTCTGCTTTTGCTTCCAGCCCCAGCAGAACGAAGCTCTTCCTGCCTTTCCTGGGGTGGCAATGAGAAGCCAGGCAGTGTTCCTTGGAGCTCCCCTGACTGCAGGAAGGTTCCAGTCCAGCTGCGTTTAATCCATTAAGAAGATAGCACAGACATTTCTCTAGAGGAGCTCGAGGCACGGGCAGAGTGTGGAATGTTGGGTGCGACGGGTATTTTACCCCCACACAGTTCGTAGAGTGTTTTATGGCTGTTTCTTGATCTTAGAAAGGTCCCAAGCCCGAACCAAGAGAGATTGGACACTCCTGCAGATTCGTGTTCAGGTTGTTTATTGTTTCTTATCTCTCAGTGTCTGGAGCAAGCACAGCATGACCCGCTCGGCCAAAATTCACAGCAGGAGTGACACCCAAGAAGGCCGTCTTTACCTTTTCATCTCTTTCAGGAAAACCAACCACATTCCACAATGTATTATTGTTTATCAATTTTTCCCAATTAATTTCTACCTTTTCTTACCATGACAGTGCTGCCTCCACCAATGCCCATCCCCATCGTCACAGCAGGAGATGGAGGGGAGAGAAGAAAGAGGAAGGGGAAGGGGCACCGCCCTTTGCCCTCCATGTTTGCTTTTTTCTCTCCTACCTCCATAAATCTAAAACCTACATTCACCCAGTGATAAGATAAGCTAATTACACACTTTCTTTCTATTTTGCATTTCATCTCTCAATGTGCACAGCGTTCTCCGATGACATGGCTCAAGTATAGAGTTCTGTGCTTTAGTCTCGAGTTCCGAAACTGTCTGGCAGGGCTCCAGACCCCTCTGGACAGTCAGAGGAGTATTCTGGGCTGCCACAGTTGGGGAGTGAATTGTCACAAGCAAAGGGTGGGTTTGGGTGTTGTTGGTGAGAGTCAGTGTGTCAGGGACTGCAGGGAGCAGGGTTATCTGAGTGCACGGGGCATCCCTGGGAGCCCACCCAGCACAAAAGGCTTTTCCCTGGTAAGTTCAGTACTGAAAGCTGGAGGCCTTCTGATCCCCTTCCCTTTGTTTCTTTCTCCACACCTGAGCCTGGGAGCAGCGCACTTTATAAAAGCCGAGTGCAGGGAAGGTTTTAAAAAGCAGCAAAAGGTGTAAAAATCTCCAAAGGGCTCATTTCCAGTGGTGTCAGGACTCAGGAGGGGGAGAGCTGTAAGGGCAGAGGGGTGTGAGCTCCTGGAGCCCCTCACCCCCACCCGGAGGGGCAGGACAGCCCCGTGGGTGCCCGTGCTGGGTGCAGGGAGGGTGGCACAGAACTGAGCCAAGCAGGCACAGAGGGAAGGGTGAAAGCCTTGAGTGAGCAGCAGAGCAGAGCACAGAGGTGTCCTGAGGCTGCTCCAGCCCGTCCCTGCCCTGCTCTCTGTGCCCTGGCTTCTGCCACCCCAGAGGAGACAATTCCCCCTCGTCCCCTATAATTTCAGCCCCATTTTGTGCAGATTATTCTCCCCTTTCAGTTAACAAAANAGCCAAGCAGGCACAGAGGGAAGGGTGAAAGCCTTGAGTGAGCAGCAGAGCAGAGCACAGAGGTGTCCTGAGGCTGCTCCAGCCCGTCCCTGCCCTGCTCTCTGTGCCCTGGCTTCTGCCACCCCAGAGGAGACAATTCCCCCTCGTCCCCTATAATTTCAGCCCCATTTTGTGCAGATTATTCTCCCCTTTCACTTAACAAAACCCCCTCCAAAGTGAGCCAAGCTGCAGGGAAATAAGCCAGGCTTTGCATCAAGGCTCATCTAGCTGGGGTCTGACCTAAGGACTTCAGGAAGAAAAACTTCTATCCTTTATTTTATTTTGCATTCTTCATCAGGGTTAAATAATTTTCTCCTTTTTTTTTTTTCTCCCCTCCCCTTCCCTGCCCCCCAAATTGACTCATCCATCACTAGAATCAATATGAATGCAAAGATTTTTGGTGGATTTGTTGTCATGGAAACCACTTCTCCTCTCTGATATTCCCTTACAGGCTTTCCAGACCTTTTCTCGCCTTTAAATTACCATTCTGCCCTACATTCCGAACACGCTGGGTTTTAACTCCACGTTGTGAACTCCATTTGGAAACAAACTGTGCACAAGCACAGCAAAACCAAGGGCCAGGAGAGAAACCATTCCCTGCTGGAAGAGTGAACACCAAGGATGGTCCCAAAATGGCTGCGGAGGGAAGGGATGCTGCAATCCCCCCGGCAGGAATTCTGTGAGGCAGGATTTCTGTTTAAATGCTCTCTCTGGAGCTGCTCTGTGGCCCAGAGAAAGGCTCGTTCTGTGATTAAGGCAGCAAGGCATGAAATGAGGCTCCGGACCAGTTAGAATTACTCACATAAATAAAGTTTGCAGGGTTTTTCATCTTGCGAGTCCCTCTGCCTGTTTCCACTTGGCACAAATCACCAGCCAAGGCTCTTGGCTTTTTTCCTGCCATGGGTGATCCAAGCCCATCCTGTTGGATGTGCTGGGAGCCTGGGATGCTGCAGGAGGCACCGGGATCGGGCAGAAATCTTTGTATAAATATCCAATATCAGTGGGTTCAGCCTGTCATTCCCCCTGCACTCACAACCCACTGCCAATCCCAAGCTAACTGCACGTTCCATCAGAAGAAAACACAAAATTCGTACATTTTTATGTTAATTTAGGAGTTATGTTGGAGGAAGTTTTCCTAGAAAGCCCAAGAAGTTTAGGGGCACGTGGCTCCTATTTACAGCGAGTGCTTTTAGCACATATAAAAAACTGAATAAGAAATCACCGTATCAGCAACGTCATTAAAGAGGGAATGAAGAACTAGAACCCCAAAAATGTGCATTTTTGGACACTCCCAAGTTTATTATGGAGAGTTCAGGGGCTGGCAGGAAGCCTCGGTGTGACAGGAGCTGGGGAGGGAATTTGATTTTCAGTTTCCCTTTGCACTGCCCTCCTCCCTGGAGAGCTCCCCTCACTCAGCAGAATTTGCTATTGGTTGCCACCCATTTACATCACCAATATTTCAGTAAAAAAGGATTTAAAGTCGCCCAAAATGGTGCTGTCCAAAGGTGCTGCATGAAGCTCTGTGAGTGTGAAGAGGCCCTGTCTGCTCACAGAGTCTGCAGGGGATTTCTGATTTATCTCCTGCCCTACTCAGCAAAGTCTGCTCTGGGTTAAACTGGGTTTATTTAAGTTCTGGGTGGGTTGCTTTGTCTGGGTGATTTTGGGGTTTTTTGAGCACCCTTTACAAATCCAACTGAAGCTTCCAACTGAAGCTTCCAACTGAAATCTTTTGAGGAGAAAAAGTCAAGATGAAACTTTATGACTTTGACAGAATTCAGTTCCCTTGACCCCTGGAAACAAAAATAACCTACTTTGCCCAATTTGATGCCAAATTTACAAGCAATAAATAAAGTAATGAGGCCTTAGGTTCAAATTCTACCTTTCTGTTGGAGGCATTACACTTTCCACATCCACCTGATGGGGGTTTGTTTATTTTTGTTCAGAGCTTCTAAACTCATTTATTGGGTCAGGTCAGGGGCTGAAAGAGAAGGGGTTTGGTTCTTTCACTCTGCAGTGAATATAAAGAGTGAAAAAAGTCACCACACTTGCACTTTTGCCTACGTGTGTCCATTAACTGACCTGTGAAAGCCTGGATCACCCTGAAAAGAAAATAAATTTGAAAAAATAAAATCTCCTAGGAAAGAGAAAAAAAAAAAATAAAAGATAGCAGCAAATGCAAAAAAGATAATTCTCCAAATAGAAGACAAAGTCTGTTCCAGTTATTTTTGTAAGGGGTTGATTGCAATTTGCATCCTGCTCAACCAGCATCTGCCATCAGCAGTGCTCAGTAGTCTTTTCTCTCTTTTTTTTTTTGTATTTTGCCTGTGAATGTGGCTTGATGACATTTCCTTCCCAAATCCTCGCACAGTGATCACCCCCCCTTCTCCTCAGACCTGCACACATCTCACCACATGGCTCAGGTGATCTGCAGCTTTTATTGCTCCCACGTCCCATTTATGGCCGGGGGGGTCCTGTGGAGCCCTCAGGGTGTGGATTTTATTGAATTTTATTGGAAAATTGGGTTCCCCAGGGAGCACACCTGGGGCGTGGGAGCTGTGTGGTGCAGAGCAGCGCCTGGCACTGCCCTCTGTGCTGAAAGCAAGGCAAGAGGTGGGGAACGAGAGGGGAAAACAAATCCCTGTGAACTCCACACTTTCCCTCTCCACGCTGCCTTCCGGAGGCACACCTGCAGCCAGCACAGAGCAAAGCCCTGCTGGAGGGAGGACAAAATGCCAAAAACACCTCTAAACCCTTTTGCTGGAGGGGTCCCTGCTCCGTGGGGCTGCAGGAAGGCCCCACACACCTCACAGGAGTCCGGGGTGACCGAAAGCCGTGTTTGCATCTTCCATTCCCTGCTGGCAGGCAGCATCCACCCCACAGAGCCTCAAACCTCTGGGAACTGCCTCTGCTCAGGGCACCCGGGGACAGAAGAGCAGCAGATCTGCTGATCCTCTGGGTGCAGTTGGGTTCTTTAACTCTTCTTGCCTTCACGCCGTAATGAGATGCAGATGTTGGGTTTGTTTATCCCTTCTGCCTTTGAGTCTTGCTCAGTGTGTTTTGATGACTGACAGAGGGAAATTCATCTCCCAGCAGCTCCTGTCCCCCACAGCTTGGGGGTTCAACCTGCACCTCCTCCCGCTCAAAGGCCAAAGAGATCTGGTTCAAAAGCACTGAGAACCTCCACAGATTTACCTTGAGGATGATATTCCTGGGAATGTCCAGTGCCTGGAAACTGCTGGGAATTCCACCCAGGCTGTGGAAGGCAGCAGGTGTTGGATCAGTGAGAGGGAGGAGCAGCTCCGAGCTGATTCCAGCACTGGCTGCTGAGTTAGAGAGATGGGGTGTGTCTGGGAAAACACAACAAAGATGCTCTCACACCTGCCAGGTTCAGCAGAAAGGAGGGGAAAGAGCAACTTTATTTACATATGTCACGTTTTATACAATTCTCAACTCCACAAGGGATTGGAGAGCATGTCACTTCCTTCTCAATCCCACTGGAGAAAAAAGATGCTCATCAAAGTTCTCTTATCACAAAAGGAATGAAAAACAGAAAATACCGTTAAGTAAACATTGGCTATTATTTACATGAAACTGTGTGAGAAAGAATTCTGACTCCAAAGTTAAAACAGAAGGCTTTAGCAGAAACCAGGGCAACAACGGGGATGGACTGAGGGAAGTGCTGCTCACAAGTGGGGATCCAGGGAGCCCAGCAGTGGAGATACCCCTGGGAAAGGCAGTGAGCACAGCCCTGATAACCAGGACACGGCACAGAACTAACCACAACCTTCTACACCTGCTAAAACCTTCACTGTTTGTGTTTATCTGAGCTGAAAACGTGAACAAACCCGATATCCTTCCCGATTAAATGCACTCTGCTGGTGGGCAGGAGCTGCTTTATTCAGCAGAGAGAGTAGGAGATAAAAGAGGGGGGCAATAATCAGTATTAGAAAGAACGGGTGGTGCTGTGACAGCAGGGATTTTGCTCATGTAAGCAGCATAATATGTCAAAAAAAAAAAAAAAGATAGCAGAATTCTGCCTGCAGTTCAGCTAACTACAAGCATGTGTAGCTGTAAATTTGATTTAACCATGGCAAGCAAACTGCTCAGCTTCAGGTAGCTGGGGTTTGGAATGCTAAATAGCACAGCAAAGAGGTTTTGGGCAGGAGGAACCCGAAGAACAGCACAAATGGCAGCGTTTTGGGAAGGGAAGGGCTTGAAGGTGTGAATTTGCTGTTAGCACTGATGGGACTCTCATGTCTCGTTCTGTACACACGGAGCCAGCACAGCTGGAGAAAGGAATAGTGTTCGTAACTGGCTTTTCCCCATAAAGTTAAAAAAGAAAAAAGAAGAAAAAGCTGAAGTAGAAGAGAAGCAGAAAAGGGCAAACAGAATGTTTCCACATTTCCCTCTTGACACGGAAGCAGCGTTTACCCAAAGGCACAGGAGACAAAGATCCAGGATTCCCCACACATACACAGAAACCCCACTGTCCCAAAGAGCCAGCTCCGTGCAGAAACATCCCAAAAACACCCCGGGAAGCTGCTCCGAGAGGCGTTCTGGGAGAATTTATTTTCAACCGCATCTCGGTTCAGTTATGGACCCAAAGCATCTCCCACTTGTCAACTCTGGTTTCAGCTCAGCTGCAAACGGGGTTGGTAAGGAAATAACCACTGTGCCCTGAGCAGTGCTCTGTGTCTGCCAGCCCAGACATGGAGAGAGCTGTGATAGCCACGGGTGAGTGCAGCCAAGCAGCTCTGCCTCGCTGCTCCGGCCACAGCCGGGCTCACAAACTGAGTCCCACGGGTGTCCAGCTCCAGCCCCAGGGTCAGACACAGCCGTGTGCCAGGGTAGGATGTGCCCGTTTGGCACGGGGTGGGGTTTGCTCCATTAAGTCTCCATGGGCAGGTTCAAATTGTGATGTTGGGCATTGTTTTGTGACCCTGCTCTCCCAAGCACGTCTGCTGGTTCCTCTTTGGAGGAGAAACCCATGGGAAACCTTACACCTGAAATTCTTCTCGGAAATGTGACGTTCTGTGCTTCCCCTACAGAGAAGCTGTTTAATTTTCTCTGAATTATGGCACATTTTACTTACAGCCCATCATTTTCCTGCAGAAACAGAGAAAATTTCAAGTGGGCACAGGCTAAGCGAGCTCAGGGAAGCTGTGCCACTCGATGAGCTCGCAACCAGGAGCCTTCAGGGGTCAAAACCGAAAAGAAATTTTGGTAGAAAATTGCTTCCTACAGCATAAAGGTGTAAGAGTATATACATATTTTTAGGGAATTTCAGTTTCTTCACCCTCCTAAGGGGGCCTTTCCCCTGAGGCAGCCCCGCTCCCTGCTCAGCTGAGGCACAAGCACAGGGGGAGTGAATCCGGGGTGAATGTGCCAGTCAGTGCTCCCTGCAGTGCCAGTCCCGATTAGATGTGACTTTAACCAGTGTTAGCAGCTTAATATGCTCGAGCTTAATGAGCCATTCAGGGAGATCCAGCGTTCTGCTTTGTTGGCTTGATGAATTAATCACCATTCCTTAAGGCTCCCTGTTTGCTCTGCTCCCAGGAGAGGCCCTGGAGGGCTGTGGGCACGGGGAGTCATCCGTGCTCATCTGGGGCTTCAAACCCCAGCCCAGCCATAGGTGGGGGCATGGGGATGGCTGATACCAGCTCCATCCATCCAACACCAGAAAATAAATCCGCTCGCTGAGCCAGCTCTCTTTATAGAAAACTCTGGAAATTGCTCCATAAGTCTCCATGAGCAGGTTCAAATTTGGTATAACTCTCTTTCAGGTGGCTCTTTTCCTTCATTTTCCCCTTCACCTCTCCTTTATTAACTCCATCCCTTCTTTTTCTTATTTAACTTTTTTTTTTTTTCCCTCAGTGGAAACAAACAAACAAATAATTAAAATACTCAAATGCTTCAAATATTTGTTTTTTCTGAGCAATCAAATGCTGGAAGAGTGTTGGGCATGTCAGAGCCCAGAAATCCCACCCAGGTTAATGTGACCCTTGCACAGTGAAGGCAGCGAAAGTAGAAAACCCTCACAGGAGATCTGACTTCTGGAGGAGGTTCCAGTGAGCAAATTTAGGTGCTGAACCAACCCATGGGAACACAGAGCTACAAAGGGCAGGATTTTGGGTGAATTGGCCCACGTCCCACGAGAGGAGGTGCCGTGGACATCGCGCAGGCAGGTGAAACACCAGAGGTGGGAGGTTATTTATTACTGGCGTGCCTCTGGTTTCAGTGGTCTTTTCCACATCCAAACGCTTGATCTGGAACCAAAGCACGGACAATTATCCTAAATAAGGGGAGGAATCTGCTGCCAAACACAGCCAAACTCCCATGGGGAGAGCTCCCACCCCTCCGGGGCTTCTGAGAGATGCTCACGCTGCTCTTTGCACCCCATCCCTGCCTGCCAGCTCCTCAAAATCGGGGATTTTGGAGTCTCTCGGTGCATTTCCATGCACACGCACACGGGGCTGTGTTTCACACACAAATCCCAGACAATTTCGTGCCCACACGCCCGGGGGTAGCCAGGGGCTGGCCCTGCTGCCAGGGTCACTTTGTCACTGCACTGGAAGGGCTGAGTGAGCGCCGAGCCAGAACGGGGCTGCTGCTGGCACAAGGATGAGACAGATCTGGAGGGCTCGAGGCACAGCCACCACTCCTGTGAGTGTCAGGGAGTGCAAAAAATCGCCGTAAATTGGGCTAGAAAGGGGAGGGTTCCTCTTGCCTTTGGTTTTCTCAGCACTGCTCGTGTCTGGCACGCAGGTGTGAGGATGGAAATGTGTGTCTTGCTTGGTTTTCTGTCTTTTCTCTTTATTTACTGAGCCCCAACCTCAGCACATCACCCCGAGGGCACTCTCTGCATAAAGGAATGCCCTACACGTGCCCGAGTGAGGTGCTCTGTGTTATCCCGAATTTCTGCCTGTCTCTGGACCCTCTGGACTGCATTTCCCTCATTCATTCCTGGCAGAAGCACTGTGGTGAAAGGCACTCTGCATTAATACAGCCTGCACAAACTGCTGGGAGAATGTAGGGATGCAGAGGGAAATCTGCTCTCCCTTGCCCTACACTGTGAACTTTGGATTCCATCACCAAATTTTGAAGTGGACATAAACCCTGGATCCTCACTCTGCCTTGGATCCAATTCCTTAAAGAATTCCCTGGGAATTAATCCCCATTTCTGTGTGTGGGGGACGTAACCCTGTTGTACCTGTAAGGGTGAGTTTAACTCAATCCAAGATGTGATATTAAAGCCATTCCTGCCCTTTAGCCTCTGACTTGTGCTTCCCATCACCAAACCACCCCAAATCCCACAGTTTCCCTATCAGAGGGAGCCATAACACTGCCATCCCTGGCTGTCCTGTGGAGGTGATGCTCTCCAGGAGGACGTGGAGCACCCCAGGTGTCTCGGGCACCGTTCACCTGAGCAGACACAGCTGCAGTGCAGGGCCCTGGAGGCTGGTGAAGAAATCACTCATTCCAGTCCCATCACACATCCAATCAGAGGCTATTTCAGTTATTTAGAAAATAAACTGACAGAATATGATTGGAATGCAGTTTTGGTGAGTTTTGTTTAAAGAACAGACAGATTTTAATATTTTTTTTCCCCGTGGCTGAGACAAATTTATTTATCAAGCAGAATTTTCCAGTCAGGAAGCATGTGCATCTATACATGCAGATGCACACGGGCCTGCCCACATTTACATGGATTTATCCGCAGACATTCATGCAAACACTTGCCAGCAGCAGCAAAAATGGATTTGAGTATGCAAAATTCCGAGCATCCGCTGCAATTACCGAGTGTCTGCGACTTCCTTTGCCTTCGAGAGGGGAATAAAGACATCCAGCAGCTGCATGGAGGATGCAGCCCACTGCCACCACGGCACAAAGCTCTGAGAAACGCTCAGATCTCACAGTTTCTGCTTAGAGTGGTGAGAAAATCAATTCCAGACCAAAAGGGCTGGAGGCGAAGGGCTGAGATGAGATGTGACTGACAGAGAGACAGCATCCAGCAATGCTCAGCCAAGTGAAAAGGGAAGAAATTTATTTATCAATAAAACATATACAATAGTAAAACCTCCCCGTTTTTGTTTTAATTGGGAGGGGACTTAGCAGGCAGTTTTGGTGCTCTAGGCAGCCCCTGCCAGGCCGAGCCTGGAAATGTTCACCCTGCCCTGCTCTGAGGCAAAACGTGCAAAGCACACGCGGGGCTCTCTCCCCCCTGCACCGAGCAGGGGAAGATGGGACTGTGATTTCCTGTGACATGAGGGTGAAACGAGGCTGTCAAACCCAGTCAGGGCCAAGTGGCAGGGAAATATTGCTGTGCTCTCTGGTGCTGAGGTGGGGTTTCCAGTCAGTGTCCTGCGCCTTTGCTGCTCGCTGCAGTTTGCCCTGAATTTTGTGCTCTTTAGCACTAAAAACACAAACTTCTGAAGGCGGGGAGGGCAAGGCTTTGCCCCTCAGTCCACTTTGTGCTCTGGAAAGGAATTTGAGTCCCAGAAAGGAGCAGGACCCCGAGATATTGGCGTTATAATCTCAGCTGTCCAGCTTGGCTTCCTCGCCCACAGCTTCTCCCCACCCGGGGACACCTTGGGAGCAGCATCCCCTGCAGGGTTTAATGAACCCTGAAATACCTGCCTGGAACAACCCCATAACTGTAAACTGTTGTTACTGCAAGAGTCAAATGGAAGCGTTTGCAAATTGCGTGGCATGGAATGGGAAATCCCAATTTTGGTAGCTTTTTTCCTTCTCTGCTCCATCCAGCAGTTTGAAGAGATTAGGGTGAAGGAGCAAGTGATAGACACCCAAAGAGTATTAAAGAATACCAATCTGAGGAAGAAAACAAATATTGACCCACCCTCCAAGGCAGAAAATCTGTCTTTTGGAGGTGTAATCCCACACGCCCTGACCAAAGTACAGTCAATTTGTTTATTTATTTATCTGGGGGTTTGATCACATTTGTTTGTGGTGATTTCAGAGAGGAAAGGCAACTCCTGAAAGGAGAGGGAGTCTATTTGCTCCCATCGAACATATTTATTGATTGACAAATATATAAATTGAAAAGATATAAATTGAAATATATATTTTATATATATATATACACAAATATATAAATTGAAAAATCAAGACTTAATTCAGCCAGAGGAGCACTCCTCACTGTCCCATGGCAAAGGAATTGTCTCCTCAGCAGCACCTGCCCTTTTTGAGGGTTTCCTGCCCCGTGCCATCCCTGGGGCATCTTCATTTCCATGCAGAGGGGAGAACCACAACACCACGGGGAGGAGTCAGGAAAGCCTAGGCATTACAAATGCAGGATGGGGAGGGCTGGAAGCAGAGCCAGAGCAGCTCAGAAGGCAGGCAGAGGGAGAGAGAGCTTGGAATGCAAAGCCTGCTCCCTTTTCCAGTGGAAGCACTGCCCCTTTCCACAGGAGTTAGCAAAGGAAATGCTTCCTAGCAGTGCATTTCTGCAGAAATCTTCCTGTGTGGAGATTAATTCTGTGTTCTGAGGCCATCTCACCACTCATGGCTTCCAAACCGTAATGTCTGATTGGCATCAGCCTCTCAGGAGATTTTCTGGTCCTGTCTGTCCCCAGCAGGGCAGGGCTGCAGAGCTCGTTTGTCCCCACAGGGCTCTGGTGGCCCTTGCTTGGCCACACGCTGGTCCTGCTGTGCTCCTCGAGTGACACTTTGCCCTGGACTCGTGTGCATGGCAGTCCTGGAGGGATGGCAGAAGCTGGAAATGCCTGGGCAAGCTCTTGGTTAATAGCCTGAAACATCAGGGCAGTTAGAGGAAATCCAGAGAACATTTCCTAGATCAATAAGCGAAGAGAGGAGAAGTTGAAATGTGGGAGGAAAGGAGTCAATTTAGGTGTAAAAAGATGCTTTTAGAAACCTTGAAGTGGCTTTTTCTCCAGTCGAGTGATGATTAGTGAGGCCCTGAGTCAGTCTCTGGCCATCCCTGGGTTGTCCCTGCCTGGTTTTCTGCTGCCACCCCAGCTGGGCTGGGGACACGTCCCGGTGCGCTCGGAGCTGCTCTCATCCACGAGGACTGCACGAGGGGAGCTGTGCAAGCCTGAGTCCTTCTCCAAGGACAGTCCTTCTCTGCCCTCCCAGCAGTGAGCAGGGAGCCGTGGCTGGGGTGCAGGTTCCTGGGATGGAACAGGAGCCGTGGGTGAATCCCAGCGGGGGCTGAGCCAGCAGCTCTCTTGACAAAAGAGCTGGGAAAACCTGGAGTGCTCTGAGCTGAAGCAACAGCTGGAATAAAAAGTGATGAGAACACCATTAAATGAGCATATTTTCTGACAGAGGCTGGCTGGGAGGGATGGAGTCCTGCTCTCTGCTATACACTGACAGGGTTTCACAGGCACAAAGGGTGGAGGGAACAAAGTGCGAGCGTGGCTCTGAAAGACAGAGTGAGGCAGCAGAACTGGGGTAGGATTGCACTTTTTAAAGCAGCTCTCACTTCATTAAATGTGGAAAGAAGTGGAGAGCACAGCTTTTGAGAGAGGCAGAGAGTTACCCTGGAAAGAAACTACAGGACCTGACTGACAAGCTTGCTTCTTACAGCTGCTGTACTGCTTGGACATCAAACTCCTCGAGTTCCACCAGTCCAAGAGAAAATTGAGGAACTCCATGGGCACTGTCACTTTTTGGCAGTCCCCACAGTGCCACAGTGAAAGCTGAAAGGAGGAACACCCTGGGTATGAAAAGCAGGGAAAAGTTTTATCTCTTGGAGCTCTTGGGGGGGACCTCAGTGATGTGAACAAGCTGCTCCTCACACCTGGGACCTGAGGGCACCCTGGGAATCTGCTTCCTTCTGGCTGTGTGGAACTGATATTGCCAAAGATTTAAAGTGCTCAAAACAACCCGGGCAGCCTCTGCCCTGGTTTCCTTTTCAGAGGCAGAGAGCTGTTGATGAGTTAAGTGACCTACCCAGCCCAAAATCAGCCCAGGTCTTTGAGTACCCAGAAAAAAACTCCCTGCAGCTTTTTAAAGCTTATTTTTAAGGGAGATTATAATAAGGTTATAGAATTGGGTTGGAGGGGACCTTAAAGCTCATCCCATTCCACCCCTGCCATGGGCAGGGACAACTTCCACTGTCCCAGGGTGCTCCAAGCCCTGTCCAGCCTGGCCTTGGGCACTGCCAGGGATCCAGGGGCAGCCACAGCTGCTCTGGGCACCCTGTGCCAGGGCCTGCCCACCCTCACGTAAAGCATTCCTCCCTAATATTTAATCTAAATCTGCCCCATTATTCCACGAAATATCAGAGTTCTGCAAGGCCTGGAGAAAGGAATGGATAAGGAGTAAGAAACCTGGGATGGAAAACGAGGCAGGACTCGTAAGGAGACAGGAACAGCTCTAAACTCTGCTCTGAGGTGACGGCATCGCCTTTGGTGGCACAAGTGACTGACACCTGTCCCCCTGAGCCCTGAGACTGCAGCACCACAAGTGCCACCAGGGCCTCCCTCCCACCCCAGGAGACACAGCCCCTGCCCTGCTGTGTGATCCCAGAGCCACCAGCACACTCAGAGCTGTCCCCTGGCCACAGTGACACGGACACGGCAGTGTCTGACCGGGGTTTCTGTGGGGCAGAGCTCAGCAGCCTCCCTGCACAGAGGGGACAGAGATGGGGAGCCAGGGGAGGGCAGAGAGGTCTCCCTGCCCGGGGTGATGCCTTAGGTTTTGAATTTTATATTTTTCAAATCCTGTACTGCCCAGTGTGTAACTCTGGAGTTCCTTGTAGCTCGTGAGCTGCTCTCTTAGGCCAGACAGACACAACAAAGCCTCTCTGAGCTGTTCAAGGACACTCGGGCTGTCCTAGGCCCAAAAGGTGTAAACTGGGGCCATGAGAGAGCTGGAGAAATTGAAGAGAGCTGAAGTTTTAATTGGTGAATTTATGCTGATGTGCAAATGGACCAAACCTATATCAGTGTCAAGAACTCGTGACTCGTTGTCCATCTCGGGGTCCATTTTATGGAAGCAGCCTCTGGCTCCCCAGGGGGTACCTTGAAGACCTTCAAATATCCCTGCCTTTATCCCCTTACTCCTGTCCAGTCTCTGTTTCTAGTCTCTGACATCAGGGGGACACCTTTCCTGGGGGCTGGATCCATCCCACCCTCCGGGGAGAACGCCCGTGGTGGCTTGGGGTGTGCACAGCTGGAGGACAGCAAGGACAAATGTCTGCAGGAGAAAACAAAAGCAGAGTAAAGCTGGGCAAAACCACGATGACACCGCACTGAGCTGATCACCCTCTGCAGCTGCTGGGCCTTGGAAGGCAACCACAGGAAAGGCTCCTCAGAGGTTTTGCTTTTGGCGTTCTCCTCCTCTGACACCAACCTGCTGCTGAAAGGAGGCCCCCACTTTCTGTCAGTCACCTGGGGAAAAAAAATAGGCCCGTGAGCGTTGTGTGCAAAGCAGGTAGCTCATCTCCCTGCAGAATCAATACAATTGCAAATAGAATCATTGCTGCTGGAGGCAGCTGCATTTGATCGTGTGTATACATGCATAAATATTGGCAGAATCCATCCAGGGCTCAGCCTGGCCTCTTAACAGCAGCAAGGAAAATCCCTTTGCAGTTTTGGGTCTGTGATGACTTTGTGCCTGGAATTTACCTTTTGTCTCCATGAACAGCAGCCTGTGTCAGACCTGGACATGGACACACCCCAAATATCCTCGTGTCCACCCAGAGTCACCCCAAAGATCTCCCTAACCCTGCAGGTATTTAATGCAGATGTGCCAAACTGTACAGATTTTAGGTATCTTGATTTCAGGTATCTTGAGCTGAAGGTTTTATGAACCCACACTGATCAAAAGCCAGCAGCTCTGCTCTGTGAGTCCTCACAGTCCATTTTTGGGTCCGTAAGGAATGCTGCCCAGCTTGCTCAGCTGCCCACAGCAGCAAATGCTGCGTTGAGAATTATGAACTGTGGGTTCTCCCCGCTTTTTTTTTGCCCCATTTGCCACTTTCCAGCCTTGTGACAGTCACCCAGCACCATCACAGCCTCCAAAGCCATCTGCAGGACTCCTCCTGAGACTTCCTGAGAGATTTTCCTAATCTTCCACAGGGAATGTTTCACCTTTCTACCCCTTTCCCCTCTGTTTTTTGGGGGAAAATTGGTGTAATTAAGACCTATTATTTATGGAATTATAATTGCAACCCCCCAAATCAATTAACAGCAACAAGGAAAATCCCTTTGCAGTTTTGGGTCTGTGGTGACTTTGTGCCTGGAAGCTGAGGGTGGAGAGCCATTCAAGAGAGAATTGGTGCAAAACAGCCTTGATTTTGCCCTGTGTTTGCCCCCAGATAACCTGAAGCTTTTCTTAGAAAATAGACATCATGCAATTCCAGAAGTCCCATTTATTCCAGTTTTCTAGCTGGAGTTACGGTCACTTCTCAGAATTTTTGCAGAGTTCTTACACTCCAGTCCGGAGGAGGGGAATGATGGTCCAGACTGGACTCACGCGTTGCTGAGCAGATTTTGTGGAGCAGAGGGTGGTGGAAGCTGTGACACCACAGCCCACAGCCAGTGTGGGAGCACAGCTGGGAAAAAACCAGGAACAGCTTCCTGCAGCAGCAACTCCTCATGATTTAAAATGGGCATTTAATTGATTGTGCTCCTCTAGGGCTCACAAATATTTATTTTAAACCTGGAGAGCCGTTTGCTCCAGGCATAGCTTTTGCTCAGGAGTTCGTTCCTGGGCTTGTTGTCATCCCCATACAAGTTTTGCGTGGATGTGCCCACATTCCTGCCTAGAAATAACTAGAAATATAACTAGAAATCCTTAAAAAAGTCCCTACAGCACATTTTTTTCTACTGGTCATGGACCTGTTGCTGTGTGACAGGCTCCAAGTAAGGCTGGACACGCTTGAGACGTGGGAGAACTTTGATTTTTAGGGCTCAGAGTGTGGGTTTGACTGAGACACCACACTGGGGAAGGAATAAGAGAAAGGCTCCTCCTTTCTCTCTGCCTCAATCACATTCCCAGGAAATCCTCTGGAAGATAACCACTGGATCCTGTGGGTTCTAGTAGCAGCCCTTTTTCCCTTAAAATTCCACAGAGAAGAGCAAAGACTTCGCTGCCAGCTGAGCTCTCCACTTGGTATTTAACACCCCAAAATGATAGAAAGCCTATTTACTACAGAAAAAGGAGAGGGAGTCTATTTGCTCCCATCGAACATATTTATTGATTGACAAATATATAAATTGAAAATCAAGATTGAATTTAGCCAGAGGAGCACGGAGGGCACATTTTCAATGCATGAGAAACGCCGCTGTAAATCAAACTCAGAACCGAGCCCTGCTATTGCAGTTATTGAAAATAACTGCCCAATATCTCTTTGATCTACAGGCAAGGAGCAGAAAGAAATCAACCTGCCTCTGAGGAATCAGGGCAGCCCTAATTATTTTCTTGTAAAGAGTGTATTTCATTGCTGTGCAAGCAAGGCGTTCAAGAAAACAAAGAAATGCAATCGTTCAGCGCTCGTTTATTTATTTATTTTGGACTTACAGGAAGTCTACTGCAAGAAATTGTGGTAGGCTTTGGCTTCTCAGGTTGCCTGCGTGGTCTCTTAAGCATTTCTTAGTGTGGAAAACTGCCCAGCAAACATCAGACAATGCCCCTGAATACAAAGCATTTCAGAAATATGCAAGCGGTGCCTCAGTGTGACCCTTGGCTTGTCTGAGGAACACTGATAGACTTAAAAAATAGTAAAAAAATTAAACTCCATCAAGTACGAGGACACTTTAATTTTGCTTTTTGTGGTGAAGCCAAAACTATGAATTTGGCGGGTTTAGAATGTTTCAACTCATAGTTAAAATAGAATATCCATAGCTTGGCATAAACGTGGTCAAGGGCAAAGAGTTTGGGGGAAAAAATCAATACCAAGGCAAGGAGCAGATCTAAATGGTGCTGCCACAGCCAGAAGAAGGAGGGGAAAAAAGAAGAAAGAAGAAAAAAAAAAAGAAAAGAAAGAAGAAAAAACACCAGGTAAGGGGACAACCAGTCCAGACTGGGGGTCTCAGTGTGGTCTGATTAGTTTAGAAACTGTGAGGAAAATGGATTTGTTCTCCTGAAGCTGAGTGGGTGAATCCTCCCAGGACAAAATGTTGTGCACGTGGAGGGGTCAGTGGCTGTCCCCACGGATCACAGCCCCAGTGCGAGGGAAAACCACCTCAGGAAAAGAAGGAAAAAGGAATTGCACTACAGTTTTCATTATTTTCCAGCAATTAATGAACTGAAATAACATTTAGTAACCAAATCTCCCTCGAGCTCAACTTCTCTCCCTTGTATCCACTTTATTGTCCAGTACACTCCCACAGGAAGCAATTTTCAAGGTTTCACATCCACAAAATCGCTTCGAAAACATCAAAGCTGACATTTTCCTGGTCAAGTTTTGTTGGACTCTGAGCCAGATTCTTAACTTGGTCTTGGTGGATTATTTCTGTGCTCAGAGACATTTTTATCCTTCTCAATCTACTGACAGCTATATAACTCCTTAATTCTCTTCACTGCATCTTGGCAGTCCCCACAGGAACACAGTAAGGTGCAGACCTGTTTGGAAGAATTGACAGGAAATCAGTGAAATGCCCTCCCCTGCTCCAGAACACAACTGAAACCTGCTCTGCAGGGAAGAACACGCAGAAGATACACATTTAAATCAGATTATATAGCTTAAAGTAGGGTATTTTACCCCAAAATGAGTGTTCACAGAAGCCATGTGGGATCACTGTGGAGCTCAGAGAGGAACAGGCACACTGAGCAAGTTGATTTTCCTTTTCTGTGGCTATTATGGAATAAAAACCACCTCAACCACCACTGACAAACATCTTCCTATTCTCTCACTGAGGTTTTGTAGAGCTGCAGAGAAGTGGGGGCTGAGTGACTCGGGTTCCTCCTTCCTGGCATTTTCTGCAGGAACACTGGTGGCACTTTTTCACTGGACCTGGGCTTGTCCCAGTGCCTGCAGAAGGCCCAGCAGAGTTCAGCTGGTCCTGGCTCGTTTCACCAGGCTTGATGCCTTAGGTTTTAACTTTTATATTTTTCACATCCTGTACTGCCCAGTGTGTAACTCTGAAGTTCCTTGTAGCTCGTGAGCTGCTCTCTTAGGCCAGACAGACACAACAAAGCCTCTCTGAGCTGTTCAAGGACACTCGGGCTGGCCTAGGCCCAAAGGTGTAAACTGGGACCATGAGAGAGGTGGAGAAATTGAAGAGAGCTGAAGTTTTAATTGGTGAATTTATGCTGAGATGCAAATGGACCAAACCTATATCAGTGTCAAGAACTCGTGACTCGTTGTCCACCTTGGGGTCCATTTTATGGAAGCAGCCTCTGGCTCCCCAGGGTGTGCCTTGAAGGCCTTCAAATAAATCCCTGCCTTTATTCCCTTACTCCTGTCCGGTCTCTGTTTCTGGGTGGCTCAGGGAAGGCATCAGGCTCACACACAAATTACAAACAGCGTCTCCAAAGGCATCCTGAGACCTGAGAGTGGCTGCTGGTGGCAAGGGGTGATGGATGATTTTCCTCAGCATTAATTTCCAGGTCTGTGTTTGGCAGAGAGAAGGCAGGAATTCAATACCCCACTCGAAGCCCTGCCCTGAGCACATCGATTTTAAAGCCCTGGGAAGGACAGCAGAGCCTTTTTGCACTCAATATTTCCACCTGGAATTCCTGGCCAAGGGAATGAAGGATCTTTTCCCTGGCACTGTGTGAGGCTGGCTTGGTGCTAAACTGAGCACAGACTGATGTCCCTCTCTCATCTGTTTGTTTGGTGTTATTACAAATGTTTTTTGGTGTCTGTGACACTGAATTAACCTTGTGGGAGCTTTAGGTGCACCAAGCAGAAGACCCAGCATGGAATGGTGGTGGTTCCCTTCTCTGAAACACGAGGGCCCTGATAGTTTAGGGAGAAATTGAGCAGCAAACGGCTGGAACTGGGATTTACAGCAAGAGGTCATTGTTGTCCTGTTTTTTGCTAAGCCTTCTGTTTTAGCCTTGGAGTCAGAGATTTTCACACAGTTCCATGTAAATAATGGCCAATGTTTATTTAACTGTCTTTTCTGTTTTTCATTCCTTATGTGAGAAGAGAAAGTTTGATGAGCATCCTTTTTCTCCAGGGGGATTGAGGAGGAAGTGACATGCCCTCCAATCCCTGGTGGAGTTGAGAACCCTATAAAGTATGAGAAATGTAAATAAAGCTTCTCTTTTCCCTCCTTTCTGCTGACCCTAGCAGGTGTGAGAATTTCCTTTATTGCACCTTTACCAGCACAGGTCATTAATCAAACACAACCAAACAACTCAGTGCAAGCAGGACATGAAAGTGCACACGGGGCTTGTTTGGGTGGGAGAGAATCTGAACAAAACCCGTGACACCCGGACCAGGAGGGTGTTAAATAGGGATGTGCAGAATTTCCTGGCACCTTCCCGTGGCACTGCTGCTGCCCCAGCTCCTCTCTGGTGCCTGATGGAACCTGAGAGGGAATGAATCCCCCCTCACTCAGGTAATTTCCTGTACCACGCCTCAGAGCCAGGCCAGGTGCTCGTGTAACAGCCAGCAGGATGTCTGAGGTGAAATCTGGAGATGCAGGATATGAGAGAACAGGAATATATTTCCTTTCTGACCTCAGCCTACCTCAGCACCTCCCTCAAACCCCACGGAGTCATTCAGCAGTGTCACATCCCATTATGCTGCTTGTTCACTCCGGGACATATCCAGTGGCATTTCTTCTCTTTTTTTTTAATCTGGTTCAAAATCTCAGCACAAAGAGGGCATTGAAAATTAACGCACAGGAAAATATTTTCGTTCTCGGCAGGTAAAAAAATTACACGAGGACCTTAAAAAGCAAAATGGAACTGGAAGTTTTTCCAGTTGATAAGGCAGAGTTTTCCTTTTGCACTCATTTAAATCTAAGTGGGAAAAGACTTCATCTGCATTGCTCTCAGCCCAGGTGACCAGAAAGCTTCCACAGATAAAAGCTGACACTGCAGGTGTTTCTGAATTTCTTTTTCCTTCAGTACACTTTCTGTTGATTTAATCAAGTTGCCCTGCACCCTATTTCTGACCCTGGAAATACTGTTTTGAGAGGAAATATGCATTTCCTCTCTAAATCATATGGGAGTGAAGAGCACTTTTTAAAATTATTTTTTGTCAGGAGCCATAAAAACTGTGGGAAGCCATGGAGTTAAATATGAATAAAAACATTTTTGAATATGTATTAAAAATATGAATTAGCTTATATGACTCTTAAGTCTCTTCCATCTTTTACAGAGACCAAACCATCCTTATTTGTGGAAGTTCCTGCTGAGAGTGTGAGAGAAGTCAGCCTGCAGGGCTGGTGGCAATGTAGAAATAAATACCCCAGCTCAAACTCTTTCTTTGGAGCCGTGAACCAAAGGAACCTGTGCTGGTTCATTGATTTATTTGTA
>VYXC01012819.1:350172-364570 GCA_013397175.1 Platysteira castanea | reverse complement strand
GGCGCGGGCGCGGGGCGGCCCCTGGCGGCGGGCGCGCGTGAGGGGTGGCGGCGTCGCAGGCGCGGATGAAGGGGGCGCTGGAGGACGGAGGGAACAGGCCCGGCCACAGACACGGGAACGGGGCGGCACAAACACAGAAACGGTCAGAAAATCACAGTCACAGTCACAGGTTGCCCAGGGAAAGTGGCTGCTCCATTCCTGGAAGTGTCCAAAGCCGGGTTGGAAGGGGCTCCTGGTCTAGTGGAAGGTGTCCATGCCCATGGCAGGAGGGTTGGAACTTTGTGATCTTCAAAATCCCCTTCCAGCCAAGACCATTCTATGATCCCAGAGCACATGGTACAGGGTTGTGTTCAGATGATTCTGGAATATTTCTAGTGAGGGAGACTCCACAGCCTCTCTGGACAATCTGTTCCTGTGTGCCGTCACTGCACAGGAAATTTTTTCCTCATCTTCAGCTGGAACTTCCTGTGCATCAGTTTGTGCTCAGTCTCTTGCCCTATTGCTTGGCACCACTGAGCAGAGCCTGGTTTATATTCTTGGCAGCCTCCCTGCAGACACTGACAGACATTGATGAGGTCCCCTCTCAGTTATCTCTTTTCAAGGCTGAACAGGCCTAGGAGGGGGCTGTTCACAAGGGCCTGTCTGCTGTTTGGGCACAGGGGAGGGACACAGACCTAGAAGGGATCACAGGAAAAAGTGGGTTTGTAGCCTTTGTAGTTTCAGAAAGGAGCTGGAATATGTTACAACAGAGCTTGTGGCACAAAACAAGTAGAAGGCACATAAGTGGCCTGAACAGCCCTGCTTTTGGTTGTATCTCATCCAGGATGGTGGGGAAGTCATACCTGGCTTTGGCCCATGTTCATCTACTTCTCATTTTGCTTTTCTTGTTGTTTCTCCATCTTTTTATTAAATATCTTCGATTTTGTCTTTCCCAACTTCACACAGCAAACACTGCCAGTGCTGGAGCATGTTCTCTCCCTTGGGAATGTCAGGTGAAGATGGTGGCAGAAGGGTTGGGTGGTCCCCATGTGTCACCCCACCAAATTGGCCCTGGTCCTGCCACGCTCTCCCTCCTCACCAGGGCTGCCCATATATTTTCTGTGCCACATGTTACAGATGGGGCATGGCCTGTGCCTCCATAGGCCCTGTGTTGAGGTTTATCCCCAGGTGATACCTGAAGTCAAACCCTTTTTTTATTCTTTACAACACTGTATATCAGCCACTGTATTCCCTTGGAAGTTGGCAATAAGATAAAAACATAGTTGGTGCTTTTGGAGTGGAACATAGCTGGGTGGTGGGGCAGGCAGAGGGTACTTGGCTCCTGCAAAAGGCTTTTTAGGTGCTCAGGGCTATCTTGTGGGATGCAGGATCCCACTCAACCTTCTGGACCATGCTTGCTGTGCAGCTGAGCTCCTCCAGATACATTTTGGTGTTATTTGTTGGAATTGGGGTTTAAGTACAACGCTTTTGGCCGATGCCTCTATTTTGGAGTTGTGCTTTGCATCGGGGTGATGGGAGAAGTGGTTCCCTTGATTGTTTTGGCACTGTGTATTCCCAAGATTGGCTTCTATATACTGGGCATGAATTATTTAGGACATCGCTGGAAGAAACAGTTGCTTACTGTGTTTTTGATAAGTGCTAGTATTTTTTATATTTATTCTGATCCCCCCCCCCCCTTCATTTATTGGCTTATAGTTACAGTATTTTAGAATAAAAGAAAGGAGGAACTGTGTTTTAAGTTCGGAGGTTCCTTTGTTTCTTTAGGAGCAGTCATTTTTTCCCTTTGTCTTCTGGTTCTCTTTTTGAGTTGCAATCACTTTTGTATTGATTGCGCAAGGAGCAATGGCTTTGATGCTTTGCGGAGAACAGTACACAGATCTTTTGCAGCAGTGTTTATGTTATTTGCCTGTTGGCCTTTGCATTTGCTCAGAGGCCTATTAATTAGTTTTATTTATGACAGACACTTTTAGGCCTCTTGCATGTTTTTTTAACCTTGTCCCCAGCTCTATTCCTTAGGCAGTGTGCTCTGGAGCTAAGGAATGCTGTTTATTCTTTGCATGCCTTCTTTGGGAAAGAACGGATGGTTGGGTTTTTTTCTGCTAAGTAAGCCTGATGTTCCAAGTGCTCAGACATTGCACACACGGGTGAATGTTGCTTGTGTGAGTGGCTGAGGTGGGATTAGCTCACAAAAATTGAAGATGAAAAAAACTGAACCAGCTCCAACATACAGTTATTGCAGACAGTCTCTCTGGCGACGGGTGGAAGGTGGAAAGTATATGCAGCTCCCTTGTAAGCAGATAACCTGGCTGTCACCATAGCCCTTTTCCTATAATAAAGATTGGTTTGCAGCCACAGATGGAGGTCTGCCCTCTTCCAAAATTCACATCATTCGTAACCATTATAGTTCTGGCCATTCTTGCTGTTCATAGAAACACCCACGCCCTGTCAACCTTGCTGGATTTGGTATCCTCAGCTCATTGTGGCAGTAAAAGCCACAGATTCGTTATGTACTGTGGGAGAAAATTTTCTTCATTCTCCCATTCCTGGATTTGCCACTTTTTAATTGGCTAAAAAATAAGTTGCTAGGTGTGAGAAGAGTAAGGGAACTGAGTTTTAATTTTCCTGGGTTAAGTTATTGCTGAAATGTCGTGGTGTGGTTTGTAACCATATGAAACACTAGTTAATTACCCCACCTAGCATTTATTGCCTGTAAATATTTGCCCATATTTTCATATTTATGTGTATTTCAGCAGTAACAGGGAGAAAAGAAGCTGGCTACACACATGTGATATTCACTCCTATATGTGAAAAAAAAATCAGGAAAAATACTTATATCTCAAATATTTATATGAAGAAGTAAGGCCTTGTGGTGTTCGTAATTTAATGTGGTCTTACAGCCCTTACATTCTTACATCAAAAGGATCCAAAATATTTTTTTTTCCAAAATGGATCTCAAATGATTGTTTCCTTCCTTACAAGATGCATCAGGGCAGTGAGGAGCCCTGTGATGGCCCCTAATAACTCTTTCTTGAAGAGTGACAGTATGGATGTGCTGCAGGTGGGGTCCAGACCCTGCACTCTCCTGGTGATGCTCACATGCATCAAGAGGTTTGTTTAGTCTTTGCACTTCCTGGGTGAACACATCTTGTGTGGTCAGTGCCCCAGACAGTGATCATGGGCATCCCAAGTAATGCCACCCTCCTCGTTACCATTTTTGCAGCTGTGAGAGGCCACAAACAGGGCTGGAAGTTCAACTACAGATTTCCAGATCCCCTCCTTCTCCAGTAACAGCTTAGTTACTAAATGCTACCCAGAGCAAGGTGGCTGTCTGTGCGTCTGTAGTGCTGTATTTCCCCACTCCTTTACTTGCTAAATTGCTTACCCACCCCATGTTGTCCTCCCTTGCCCGCCCCTAGTCCTGGCCACTCCCTCAGGTTCTCCCTGTTGGTCCCAATACCCCAACTCCGCCCATGTACCGCCCCCACGCTCTGAAACCATTAGTCCATGTGCTCTCTCCACCCCCTGCATCCCCATATAAAATCCCAGGCCTCTGCCATATGGTGCTCTCTCTGCCTTTGGGACCATGTGAATAAAGATCCTCTGAGGTCCCCATGCATGGAGCTTTCTCGCCTCCTTTATTGCCACCGTATTGTGGAGCTGACAGCTAGCCAGAGCACCATGCGGGGCAGCTTGGAAGGGCTACAGGAAGCAGAATAGCCGCTCCTCCCGAACAAGCCCCGCTGCGCTCTCCAGGAAGGTCTGCGGCTTGCCTACCATCGCAGGAAACAAACAAACCGCAACATGTCTGTGTGCTGCTGTTCCTGCTTGTGTCCTGGCTCTTGGAGCCATGCCCAGGCCACTCAGATGTCCAGCAGGACAGTCAGACACAGCATGTCTCGCTGGGGCTAAGCTGCCACAAGGTGCCAGTGTTTCAGAGCAGTAACTGCACAATATCTCCGCCTTCTGAGCGTTTGCTTTGTTGGGCTGTTTTTCCCCCTCAGGGTGCCAAGTGAAGCCCTGCTATCGCTGAATGTTGACTGAAATCTTTGGGGACTGCCAGCATTCTGCAGGGGCACAGACCACCCAAAACCTGCTGTGTCCTCTCCCCAGCCACTGCCGGGTTTCCAGACCCGTGTGTTCAGCCAGACACCACTTTGCTGCTGGCAGAGATCTATAACATACCCATTATGGCAGTGTCAGGAGCTGAGTATTTTGCTTGCCAGTGCCATCAAGGGAGCCAGGGACCATGTCTGTCACTGATCCTTCTGCTTGTCCAGCCCTTCTGAGTGCAGGGGCTCCTCTCTCCCAGCCCACAAAGAGAAAAGGTCCCATCACTCAGTATGTGGCACTTTCCAGCAGCAGGTCACAGTGCTCCCCTTTCCTCTCCAAGGAGGTTGTGCAGCCCTACCTGGTTCTTCCAGGCTTCAGAGACAGGGACCACCCTGGCACTGTGAGCATCCTCTGCCAGCAGATCAGGATCTGCAGCAGGACCCCGGACTGGACCCAAGTGCTGCTGGGTGACTTTAATTCCCATTACAGAAGGCATGAAGGGCCCTGGGAGCTGTTTGACTTGTCCGTGCTGTAATGAAGAGCTCTCTGTGCACAGCCACAACGCTGTGAGCTGCAGGCTCAGCTCAGTAGTACCAATTACACTTTCATAACTTGCTGTCATCCTCAGGCATCTTCAAGGCCAGTGCATTTGTTTCATTTGCAGGGCTGGTTTAACTGAACTTGGGAAAAGATGGCACATGAATCACATCTGGCTTCATTCTTTGCCCTTCAGTAGTGGAAGTGTTGACAGCAATACTCACAGTGCCACTGTGTAAGCATACAAATGTTAGGCATTGATTTTTTCTCTGTAAGCTCCTAGAAATTGCCTGTTTTCCTAGGTAATTATTGTCGGCATAGGTATGGCTGTGGTCTCAGGAAGTCTGGCTCTCAGAAACTACAGTCTGTATCAACAAGGAGTGAAAAGCACAGGGTTGAGCCCTCTGCTAGTGCAGCTCCACAGGCTGGCTGGTGTTAGACAAGCCCTGGCAACAGCATAAGAACAGCTAGAGAATGCCCTTGGAGTGGGATTTCTGCATCTCTTGACCTCCATGATATTCTTCTGTCATCCTTTCTGTGTTGCTAATTGCATCTGATCAGCCAAGTATTTGTTTCACAGCAATTAATATAATTTATTCCCTTGCATATTTTCAAATCAATAAATCCTTGTTTGGAAGGACAACATTTTACATAGTGCCCAAATTAAGTCTTTTGCAGCATTAGAGTCAGGGTGTTCCAACAAACAGACATGTTGGGGGAGTTTATTACTCTGGAAAGAGAGGATGAAACTGGGTGAGAGGATGATCATTACTTAGAGATCTGAAAAGCTATCAATGTGTAATGGCCATGAGAAATCAAACGGACAGGTAGGGGCAGTGGAGGAGCCTCTTCCTTTGCTCCACACCTCTGGCAGCCCTGGGTGCAGGGAAGAGTGATGGCATACTGCTGCCTGAGGCTGGATATATTTAACACTATTGCCTCAGGATATCTCAGGGGAGAAGCTCTTTCTGGACAGGTGAGAACCCAGGGGATTTGGTGCCATGAAGAGATGCAGCAAGTGACAACTCCTGGGTGGAATGGCTGTAATGCGGAGTGGGAGAGAGTGCTGACGGCACAGGGAAGTGAAATCCTGCTCAGTGTCTGTCCCATCATCAAACCAAGAGACACTGAAATGGCATTTATGGAGATGTGTAAATATGCACACATGCAAATGCTTTATGCTTGACCCTTTTGTTTCAGATCCTGTGTTCCAGCTCACCTGTTGCAAGCAGAAAGGGGGATAAACATCTTGGAGGGTCCATGGGAGATGGTAGCCTGTGAGTCTGAAATCAAACTGAGGTCTGTTTGTTGCGTCTTTTCTCCTGGGTATTGATTTAGTTTCAGAAAACAGATACTCTAGACCAACCCACTGATGTATTTGTTTCATACACAGCAACAGCACCCCGTGTTTCCTGTGATAAATGGTGTCAATATTATCACAGGCTGGTGCTGGATCTGGCCCATATGGAGCACAAATATTGATACCTCCTCCAGACTGATGTCAGTTTTAGAGGGGTGCTATGCACAGGGTAAGGTGTGCTGCTGTTTAAGGTATCCTATTGCACACAGAAATACACAAATCCTCATTAAGATTTGATGCCTCCCAGCTGTGTGTCTGTGTCTGCCTTTGTTTTTTAGGTAATTTGTGCTATACTCTTTCACCCCATGATTGCTTTTATTGTGTATGGATCCTTCTGTTGGGCACTTCTCTGTTGACTGTGATTACTACCACATCAACTGAAAACACTCCTGTACTGTACAATTAACTTTGTCTGCTTTGCTACAGTGCCTCTCACTGGTAATTAAACACACTTCAGCTCTTTCACTACCTGTCTAAGACTTTAGGAAGTGCTGATTACTCTTGCCCAGTCTCTGTCCAAACTGGAGGGGTTTTACATGCCTAAAATGATATCTTTTTCCTTGCAGCAGCCCTGGCATAATCTGGATATTGACTGCAGTGTGAGCTTTAAACAAACCATCTGTTTGGAATTCATTGGGGTTTACATGTGCTGGTGACAAAAAGCTTATTTAAATCTTCAGGTTGTTGGTGGGTTGATGTGTTAGTTATCAGTTTACTGAGATAACTTGAAATGAAGAACAAGGAATTTGAAATCTTTCAGTCCTCTGACCTTGGAAGTTCCTATAACCAAGGAAGTTACTCCATTTTCTTCCTCTTTAGATCAGCCTCGTCAGCCTTCCCTGCGGTTCCAGAGTGACTTTTGTCCTTTGCTGATTTTTTAAGCCTCTTTTTCTTAAGCAAGTCTGTTGTGGTGGCCCAGCCCACTTCTGGGCTGTGGCAATCAAATGCCCATCAAGCTCTCGCCATCCAGTGGGTGGATTTCCCCATCCAGGATAGTGAGTCGGAGGGCAGGTCGGAGGGCGGCATCCCACTGGGCGGTAAGCCTCATCCCACTGGGCAGTACCTGTGTCCAAGCCGCATTCCCCTGGTCTAGAAAGTTCTGCTCTGTTCGGTTCACTGTTAGCTCCTAGTTGTAACTCCCGCCTCCTTGTTGTCCCTAGAGGTTGATGTTAAGTTGTATCCTCCTCTTCGATTGTACCCTATTGGTTGTTCCCCTTTTCTCTATCCCATTCTACCCCAGTATAAAATCTCCTGCACAGTCCTGTCCCTCACCTTGTGTCCCTGGACGCTTCGCTGCTAATAAACCTGCTGTAACCCACACAGAAGGTCCCTCTCAACTTCTGTGCCCCCGGGCAGCACCAGCGCCCTCACCTTGTGTCCCTGGACGCTTCGCTGCTAATAAACCTGCTGTAACCCACACAGAAGGTCCCTCTCAACTTCTGTGCCCCCGGGCAGCACCAGCGAGCACATCGGGCTTGTCTGGATGTGCCTCCTCCTACAAGGAGCCAGCCAGTGAGCACATCTTTCACATTTTACCCTGCTGAGTTGCTTCCCTCCCGGGGATGCCTGCAGGAAGGACGCTGCGTCCCCTCTGCCTGAGGGCACGTTGTACTGCACTAATATAGCTAGTTTATTTAATATATTGCACAGGGTGAAGTTTAACTGCACTAGATATGGTATGTTCTGTTTCACCCCCTTTCACAGTGGTGATGGTTTGTCCTTGTTAACCCTGCCCCTTACCCCCCTACGTCAGCTGTATCCCATTGGTTGTGATCCCTTCCCCACCCCTTCCATTCCCAGGGTTCAAAGAGGATCGCGTGATACGGCCCCGGTCTCTTCCCTTCTTGGACTCCTCCGAATAAACATCTCAAAGACCCNAGGGAAAAAGCTTCTTTCTGCTCTCTCCTTTGTTCACGTCGTGTGCACCTCCGGGGTCCAGAACTAGCCAGGGCAGGACCCTGTGAAGAGCACTACAGCAGCTGGCGCCCAATGTGGGGCCTCCCAGACAGTCTGAGATCCCACGGTGTAGCTGGAGACCACCACAAGTGCATCTCATAAACTTTTGGATTGGTAGCTGCCATGGGAGTGGCCAGCCGCATTTTCCACAGCACCACACACGTGGATAAAGTCAGGAGCCTGTTTGCAGCCCAATAGGTCAGCTTTGGAACAAAGGACTTTACTTCAGCGGCTNTGATGGTTTGTCCTTGTTAACCCTGCCCCTTACCCCCCTACGTCAGCTGTATCCCATTGGTTGTGATCCCTTCCCCACCCCTTCCATTCCCAGGGTTCAAAGAGGATCGCGTGATACGGCCCCGGTCTCTTCCCTTCTTGGAATCCTCCGAATAAACATCTCAAAGACCCCCGTTCCCGAGGGAAAAAGCGCCTTTCGTCTCTCACCTTTGTTCACGTCGTGTGCACCTCCGGGGTCCAGAACTAGCCAGGGCAGGACCCTGTGAAGAGCACTACAGCAGCTGGCGCCCAATGTGGGGCCTCCCAGACAGTCTGAGATCCCACGGTGTAGCTGGAGACCACCACAAGTGCATCTCATAAACTTTTGGATTGGTAGCTGCCATGGGAGTGGCCAGCCGCATTTTCCACAGCACCACACACGTGGATAAAGTCAGGAGCCTGTTTGCAGCCCAATAGGTCAGCTTTGGAACAAAGGACTTTACTTCAGCGGCTTCAACCAGGTGAAAAACCCCAGGAGTGGTAAGCATACCCTGGCAGGAGGGGGAGAAAGCGGCACCGCGATTTCTATGGCACGATTGGCTTTGTGGGGGGGGCAGACACGATATTAGCGGCCCCCTGGTGTAGCGCGAGCCGTCTTTGTGGCAGTTCGGTGATACGCAGCCCACCGCTCCGTCTGAGCGTGGTCCGGCGGCTCCAACAGCTAGAACGCAGTTTCTGAGTCATAAAACAGGTTTTTCTTTTTTGTGCGCCGGCGGGCAGCGTACCATGGCTACATGTCTTTCAGGCATTTCTGAATGGCGTGCAGCGCACGGACACCCCTCAGGCACGGCGGGCGGCTTTCGGGCGAGTCTGCCTCTCAGCAGGACCGGCCCTAGGTCCCACAGGAGCGGCCACTCCACGTGGATGCATGGAGGAGGGAGGGGCGCGGCAACGCGCATCAGTTTTAACCCTTCCCTAAACTGGTTTTTCTATCTTGCTGTAAGGAAAGGTAGGTTTGTTTGCATTGATTGTTTTTACCATCGTTATGGGCTCCAACCTCTCTTTGCAACAGAGAGGCTTTTATTCCTTAGTATTAAAAGCCCTAAATAGTGAAAATATTAAAATCTCCAAAGGAAAATTAAAGCGGTTTGTTCGATGACTTTCCTTTCATAGTCCTCAGCTAATACAGCAAAAGGTATTTTCTATCTCAGCCTGGGACAAAGTGGGGGGTCTCCTTACCTCAAAAACTGAACAAGGAGACAAAACAGCATGTAAATTTCTCCCACTTTTCCTTATAATACGAAAGGAAATTGCTAAAAAGGACATGCAAGGAAAGCCACCAAAAAACCCCCCTCCCCCGGTTCCCCCTAACCCATCTCCTATACCCTCTGCCCCTGAACTGAGAGACATGTGTAATACACCCTGACAATCGCAGGGTGCCTGGCTTTGCCACTGTTCCTCTGGTCTTACGCCTCTCTCTCAGTACCCTGGCTCTGGTAGCTGTGCACAGGCTAACAGAGAACTCTCCCTGCATCCCTCTTCCCCAAATTTTACTCCCCATACTCCATGTTGTACTAGTTTCAAAAATGATCTCCCCCATCCACAGAATGGCCACATGGCTGAGTGCCAAAATGGCTGCCAACACATGGCTAGTAGCTGCATGGCTACAGAGCACATGGCAGATCCTCCATCTGACCTTCCTCCTTCCCACAATACCCCTTACCTGCATGCCCCCTCCTCCATGTCCCTGCCCTGCATGTCCTTATCCTGCAACCCCTCCTCTGGGTGTTGCAAAGCAGCCCAGGGGGGTGGGGTCCCTCTCAGTTCCCATGCCCCTGGGGGTGGGACCAGGGAGGGGGGAGGGGCCCTGGCCCTGGGGGGTGTGGCCACCCCTGGTTCCCACGGGGAGGGGTGCAGGGCCCCAGCCCCAGGGGGATGGGGTACAGCCTGGTTCCCATGCCCTAGGGGGTGTGGCCACTCCCATTTTTCATGCGCAGGGGGGCGTGGCCCCTCCTGGTTCCCACGGTCAATGTGGTGGGGTGAGCAGGGAGAGTGGTTCCCCTGCCAGACCCCAAATGGAGGGGCCCCTGCCCAGCTTCCACAGGGATGGGGCCAAGGGGGTGGGTGGTCCCTCGCTTGGTTCCCAGAGGAACAGTGCCCCCCCTGCCAGCCTCCATGGGAGTGGGCCTGGGGGAGGGGGGCCCGAGATTCAGAACCAGATACAGGAAGCAGTACCCACAGCTGCTCCTGTCTCACTTATTGGTAAAGGAGGTGTGGTGAGAAGCTACCAGCCTTTCTCATACCAAAGTAAAAGGGAATTATGTAAAAACCAAAATGAATTTGGGTGTGATAGTGAAATATTTAAAGACATGATGAGAGCCACCATGACATCTTTTGAATTTGTCCCAGCTGATCTTAGAGATCTCTTTAGGTGTCTCTTCACTCCTTCAGAATTCGACCTATGGGAGACCATCTGGAAAAGATCCTTGAATGAACTCCTAGAGGAGCTCAAGCAAAGCGCCCAGGATGCAACAGGCTTACAAGGCAATGCTATCACCTATGCACATTTGTGGGGTGAAGGGTACTGGTCTAATCCCGAAGATCAGGCTCAGGTGTTATCTAAATTCATTCTAGAAAAAATCAGTGGAGCTGCAGAAAAGGTTTTTAACCATTTACCAACCACTCAGTCTATGGGTAGTTATCTTGATATTAAACAGCATTCTTCAGAAAATTTCTTGCAGTTTGTGGACTGCCTCCGTGCTCACATAGAACAACAAGTGGATGATCCAGTGGCACAGGCAATGATAATTAAGGAGATGGCTCAAAGAAATGCCAATAAAGCCTGCCACAAAGTAATCCTGGCTTTGCCTGTCTATCCCTTGCCCTCACTGGCACAGATGGTAAAGGCTTGTGCAAGGAAAGCAGAACTATATAGTGCACAAGAGGCAAAGCCAAAACCAACAAACCAAAGGACCGTAGCAGCTGTAACATCAGGAACAAACAAACAACAGATGACACCAGAGCAGCTTCAACACATCATATGCCGCTGCTGTAAAAAGCCTGGACACTTTGCCAGACACTGCCTTCTAAACCAGCAGCAAAAAAAAAGAAGATCAGAAGGATGGAACAACCAATGAACAAAAAAACTAGTACTGGAGCATGGGCCCTCCCCATGCCACAACAAAAATAGGGCGGGCTCCTCAGTGGGGAAAGCCTCTCCCTTAACAGAAAAGAGGGAGGAAGGGAAGCTGGGTGGGGGGCAATGGGAACACTTGCCTAGCAAAATTTGGCGGCCTCAAAGGCCTTTCAAACTTGTGACCACCAAAGCCTTTCATTTCAGGTTGACCCATTGGACGGTCATTGGAGTGGACCTGCCGAAGGACGCACAGGATTTGACACACACAAAACTGGACAGTGAGTATTTTATTATTGGGGACACAGCACACACACCCATAGAAATTGAGGTGGCTCTCATGACCATCAAGGGAGACATACATAGCCTCATTCTCCTGGCGCTCTGTCCTCAGCCACCCTTCTATTTGGCCAAGGGGCAAGTCATCGCCCAGGCCATCCCCGTTCCAGCAGGGGTTCCAGTAGATGGCAAAGCACCGGGTGGCTACGGGGCAGAAGTGGTAGGCAAGGACAAACCCATTATGGGATGCAACCTAACTCACGGGGCAGACCATCTCCATGTGAATGAGTTGCTTGACACTGGGGCAGATGTGACGATCATACCCGAAAGGATATGGCTGTCACATCAGGAATTGCAACCTGTGACTGGCAAAATTCAGGGTATAGAAGGTGTTACGTTGGCAAAAATCTCAAAAGGCATCATGCAAATTGAGGGGCCGGACGGAAAATTGGCCAGTGTCTGTCCATTTGTCTCTGACTACAAGGCACCCTTGTGAGGGAGAGACACCATGTCCCAGTGGGGGGGTCAAATTAGCAATACCTACAACACCCCAGAATTTTTAGAAGCGACCACTGTGGAGCGCCCTACCCAAAAGCTAATGTGGCTAGATGACACCTCAATTTGGACAAGGCAGTGGCCACTCAGCAAAGAAAAACTTAGGGTGCTTGAGGAGCTCGTGGAAGAGCAATTGGCCAAAGGCCACATAGAAGAGACAACCAGCCCTTGGAATTCCCTGGTCTTTGTGATAAGAAAGCCAGGGAAGGATAAGTAGCGGCTCCTTCATGACCTCCGAGAAATAAACAAAGTAATTGAAGACATGGGATCACCCCAATCAGTGATGTCCTCTCCAACAATGCTCCCCTGAAATCGGCAGTTTGCTGTCCTGGACATCAAGGATTTTTCCACATTCCCCTGCACCCGGAAGACGCCCCACGGTTTGCCTTCTCGGTTCCTACCATCAATCGAGAAGCCCCAGTGAAGAGTTATCAATGGAAAGACTTGCCTCAGGGTCTAAAGTGTAGTCCAGCAGTCTGTCAGCAGCACGTAGCTTCACTGCTATCCCCTGTGTGCGCCCAGAAAAGGGAAGCCGTCGTCCCCCATTATATGGATGATGTGTTTGTGTGTGCCCCCATTGACAATATACTCCAACACACGCTTGACCTAGTGGTCAAGGTTTTAACCTCTGCTGGATTCAACTACAGCAAGAAAAGGTTCAGAGGATGCCACCTTGGAAGTACCTGGGCCTGGAGATCACTGCATGGACCGTTGTACCGCAGAAATCGGATGTGGGTCTTTGAACTGGATCAGGCCCTGGCTGGGTCTTACCAACGAGGACCTAAATCCCATCAACAAGTTGTTGAAGGGGGAGAAAGAGCTGCTTTCTCCCAGGGAACTGATCTCGGAGGCAAAAGCCACTATCCAAAAGGCACAAAAAGCTATGACCGAGGGGCAGGCTCATCACTACCAGCCCGAGCTGCCTTTCAAATTCATTATTCTGGGAAAGCTACCACATTTACACGGGTTAATATTCCAATGGATCAAAGGGGAAAAAGATCCACTCTTAATCATAGAGTGGGTTTTCCTTTCCCGCCAGCAATCCAAAACTATCACAAGGCCACAGGAGCTGATGGCTCAGCTGATCCGAAAGGCCAGGCTGAGACTGCATGAGCTGGCTGGTTGTGACTTTGCATGCATTTACCTCCCGTTCAGACTTTCTGAGGAGGGAAGGAACAACCCCTAGAGGTTGACCAAGAGATGTTTGAGAGTCTGCTCCAGGAGAATGCCGACCTCCAGTTATCCCTGGACAGCTACAGTGGGCAAGTATCGGTCCACGCCCCCTCACACACCTTGTTTCATGAGGAATTCCACCTCGTTCCTCATGAGAAGCTGAGCCACAGGCCGCTCAAAGCTCTGACAGTGTTCACTGGTGCCTCAGGAGCATCCCACAAGTCGGTGATGACTTGGAGAAATCCTCAGACTCAGCAATGGGAAGCTGATGTTGAGTTTGTGGAGGGGTCGCCCCAGGTCGCCGAGTTGGCAGCAGTCATGAGAGCCTTTGAGAAATTCTCAGAGCCAATTAATTTGGTTACCGATTCGGCCTACATGGCAGGGGTAGTGTCCAGAGCGGAGCAGGCAGTTCTCAGAGACATCGAGAATGAGCATCTTTTCAGGTTGCTCTCAAAACTAATTTATTTAGTTTCACACCGAGAGCATCCATTCTATGTAATGCATGTGAGGTCACATACCGATCTGCCAGGTGAAATCGCAGAGGGTAATCGCAAAGCAGATGCCCTTGCTGCCCCAGCCGAAAAGGCAAAACTCCCAAGCATTTTCCAACAGGCTGAGTCTCCAACAATACCACCAAAATGCGCCCAGTCTAATCCGTCAGTTCCAACTAACATGGAGTCAGCCTCGAGCCATTGTGGCTACATGCCCTGATTGCCAGTACCAAGCCATGCCATCGCTAGGTGTTGAGGTTAATCCCCGCGGCCTTGGTAGATGTGAAGTGTTGCAAATGGACATTACACATATTCTCAGTTTCAGTCGCCTTAAATATGTTCACTTTAGCATTGACACCTTCTCGGGTGTGGTTTATGCCTCTGCCCATGCAGGGGAAAGGGCTGCACATGCTAAGCAACATCAAGTGCAAGCTTTTTGAGTATTGGGGACCCCTGAGGTAATTAAAACGGACAATGGCCCTGCGTACACATCCAAGGAGTTCCTAGAGCAGTGGGGATTTGAGCATAAGACAGGCATGCCTCACTGCCCCACAGGTCAAGCTGTGATTGAGCGTGCCCACCAAACGTTAAAACAAGTCCTGGCTAGGCAAAGCGGTTCCAGAGCGTGGATGACTACTTTTTTTTTTTTTT
>VYXC01012819.1:329327-340358 GCA_013397175.1 Platysteira castanea | reverse complement strand
ATTGCCTACGGAAGGACTTTAGATTTTGTTTTCCCAGGTTCTTCTCTCTATAGTGAGGGGAGGGTTTGTCCCAGGGATGGATGAAGAGAATTCTTGTGTTTTTTGTGGAAGTGCTCGTCCTTAAACTTGTACCCCAGTGACTGGGTGTGAACCCTCGAGACCAGTTGTGGAAAAGCTGTCATCAAGGGAAAGGGACTCACGCCTGCCAACAGTAACCCACCCCGGGTGGCTGTTGGTGCCATGAGAAGATTGTCCTCATGGTAAAGTGCCATAGCAAGTTCAAAAGAGACTCCTCTCCTTAACATGGACTGATGAAAGATTGGTATAGAGTGGTCAACTGACTAAAATGAGTCTCAGTTTGTGTCTTTATGTTGGATAAATTGGGGGAGGTGCTGGAAGGAGAAAGGGAGGGGGTTTTTTTGCTTTAATTCATTCTTATTTCTTTTTACCTTTAGTTTCAGTAATAATCTTCATTGCATTCATTCAAGCGTGGTGCCTGCTTTGTATTCCTCCGTAGTTCTTATCTCACAGAAGGGACAAATGTGAACCAACTCACTATATGCCTCCCAAATCACCCCCTGTCATCAGTTACACGAATATTAAGCAGGCAACTAATGAGACATTTATAGATTTCATTGATCGCCTAAGACAAGTGATAGAAAAACAAATAGAAAACTCAACTATGAGAGAAGAAATGAGTAGAGAATTGGCAAAGACAAATGCCAATAAAATCTGTAAATGAGTTCTCATGATACTCCCATTCAATCCTACCCTGACCCTAAACACCATGACTGAGGTCTGCACGTGATTGGTAACTGGGGAAACCGAACATCAAAGAAAAAGAGGGGGAGTGGTGGGGATGGCTGGAGCAGTGGAAACAGCAGCACCTCCAGCCCAAAATAAGGGCATCCACCTGAATGTCACCTGCCACAGGTGTGGGAAAAGGGAACGTTATGCAAAGGATTGTAGAGTTCCGACTCCTATTAAAGGACATTTTAAGACTGTTTCCCCAGGACAGAGACCACCATCTGTCTGACCAGAAGAACAGCAGGGACACTGAAAGAAGAGCGCGATCAGGCGGCCCTGCGCCAATACACAAGTGGAACGGCCGCAAATAGACTTAAGATCATTACCACCACTGGAACCTCATTGGATTCGACTACACCATTGAGTTGACAAAATGACCTGAAAGACTCTATTATTTTTGTCGTGGGGGACACACAACATACACCACTGGACATTGAAATCACTCCAGCCATTGTCCAGGTTGGGTCGCAGGGGGTGTTCACTCTCAACATCAAGTGTATTAACCCCCTCTACTTTCTCGCTGCAGGTCAGGCTGTTGCCCAAGCCATCCTGCTGCCCAAATGGTTACCTCTGGACAATTACACCCTGTCCGTCTTCTGAGCAGAGGTGGTTGGGAAGGACAAGCCCATGATCAACTGCAAACTGCACTGCCAAGGCTCTGACATCAGTTTGGCAGGCATGATGGACACGGGGGCAGATGTGACGGTCATTTCTTCCACCGAATGGCCATCACAGTGGGAGCTACAGTTGGTAGAAGGCATTGTCATGGGGATAGGGGGATCCTTGACTGCCCAGAGGAGCCAGACACTTGTCCAGATAGAGGACCCAGAGGGGCAGGTGGCATCCAACCGCCCATTTGTTATCAATTTCGGATTTGCATTGTGGGGCAGGGATCTCATGTCCCAGTGGGGAGCCCAGGTTGAAATACCATCCTGAACCCGGAATTTTTAATCAGGGCCACTGCAGAGTGCCCAACCCAATCTTTGGTCTGGAAAACTGATTCCCCGGTTTGGGTGGACCAGTGGTCCTTGACCAGAGACAAGTTGAAGGCACTCAATGTGCTCGTGGAGGAGCAATTAACAAAAGGTAATATCAAACTGTCTAACAGCCCCTGGAACTCCCCGGTCTTTGTCATCAAAAAGCTGGGGAAAGATAGGTGGCGCTTCCTCCATGACTTGCGTAAAATTGATGACGCCATCGAGGATGTGGGACCCCTGCAGCCCAGAATGCCATCTCCCACAGTGTTCCCTAGGCAGAGGAAGTTAGAAGTCATTGACATCAAGGACTGCTTCTTCCAGATCCCTTTACACCCAGACGATGCATCCCGGTTTGCCTTCTCAGTTCCTTCCACCAACCAAGAGGCCCCCATGAAATGCTACCACTGGCGGGTGTTGCCTCAGGACATGAAGAACATGATAGGGATCATCTGCCAGTGGTATGTTGCTAGGATACTGTCCCCAGTCCGGAGGCTTGCAGCAAAGGCGACCATCCTTCATTATATGGACGATGTGCTGGTGTGTGCCCCTATACAATCATATCCAGACTGGAGTCTTGATAAAACAATAAAGGCCTTAGAAGCCAAGGGCTTTGAAATTCAAACAGAAAAAGTCCAAAAGACTAGCCCGTATCTAGGACTCAAAATAACGGAACAATTGTCCCCCAGCAACTCAAAATTAACAACAACCCTAGAATCCTGCAGGAACTACACCAACTGTGTGGGCCAATCACCTGGGTTTGACCACTGCTGGGACTGACCACAGAGGACCTAGCTCCATTACTCAATTTGCTGAGAGGAAATGATGAATTGACATCACCGAGAACCCTAACGGAAGAAGCAAGGCGCTCCACTGAAAAGGTAGAGACCACATTAACATCCCAGCAAGCTCACTGATACAGCCCAGAGCTGCCCTTTAAATTCAGTATTCTGGGGGAGATGCCCAGAATAAATTCAGTATTCTGGGGGAGATACCTCCATGGGCTGATTTTCCAATGGGATGAGGTGCTGAGAGACCCTCTTCTTATCATCAAGTGGTTGGTTCTCTCACACCAACCATCCAAAAGCATCACCACACCACAGGAGCTCATGGCTCAACTCATTATGAAGGCCAGGTCTCACCTCTGCACCCTTGCAGGGTGTGATTTCACGTGCATACACCTACCATTAACTACAGGTTCGCTGGAGCATTTGCTCCAAAATAACATCCACCTCCAATTTGCCCTAGACAGCTACCCAGGCCAAATTTCAATTCACAGTCCAAAGCATAAGTTATTCAATTCAGTCTTCAAATTAATTCCAAAACAAATCCAAAGTTGTGAGCTGCTCAAGGCACTGATCATTTTTACAGTTGGCTCCAGAGCATCCCACAAATCAGTAACGACTTGGAGGGATCCTCAAACTTGGGAGTGGGAGTCTGATGTTAAGGTGGTTGAAGCATCACCTCAAGTTGCAAAATTGGCAGCCGTGGTCAGAGCACTCGAGTGATTCAAGGAACCATTTAATTTAATTACTGATTCAGCATATGTTGCAGGGGTAGTCTCCAGAGCAGAACGGGCTCTTTTAAAAGAGGTTGCTAACCCAAAAAATCTATGCTCTGCTCTCAAAGCTAGTACAACTTGTCTCCCACCGAGAGCAACCATTTTATGTGATGCATGTGAGATCACACACTGACCTGCCTGGTTTCATCGCAGAGGGAGACCGAAGAGCGGACACCTTGGCCACGCTGGCCGAATTGGCCAAATTAAAAAATATCTTCCAACAAGCTAAGCTTGGACATGAACATGGCATTGAACATGCAATGTTCCATCAAAATGCTCCAGCTCTTGTCCACATGTTCCAACTAACAACAAACCAAGTGAGAGCCATTGTGGCGACATGCCCCAACTGCCAAAAACACCAGTTACTATCATTAGGCCATCAAGGGGTCAATCTCCGAGGCCTAGGCAGTTGTGAGGTACGGCAAATGGACGTCACCCACATCTCCACTTTGGATGCCAAAAATATGTCCATGTTTCTGTGGACACCTTCTCCAGTGCCACATTCGCCTCTGCCCATTCTGGAGAAAGGACAAAAGACGTTATCAATCATCTCATGCAAGCCTTCGCTACGTTAGGGACCCCAAGGGAGATAAAGACCGATAACGGCCCAGCTTATACTTCAGAAGAACTACATGAATTTTTTGACACTTGGGGAATCAAACACATTACTGGCATTCCTCATTCCCCAACGGGCCAATCAATAATAGAAAACACCAAACTTTGAAAAAAATATTAGAACAACAAAAGGGAGGTAATGAAGTGAATTCCAGTTATAAGACTATCAAAGGCATTATTCACAATGAACTTTCTAAATTGCTCCTTTGAGGAACCTGACCCGCCAGTCCTTAGACACTTCTCCAATTCCATGAGGATGAACTTAAAAGAGAAACTACCTGTCCTGATCAAAGATCCAGACACTCTACAAATTTGTGGCCCTTACTCCTTAATAACATGGGGTAGAGGTTGTGGATGTGTATCCACCCCAACATGCCCAAAATGGGTCCCTGAGAAGTGGATAAAACCCTTTTTGAAATCACCATCAGATACGGAGGAACCAAAAGATACCACCTCGACAGCATGGAAGAGAAGAAAGAAAAAGGAAAACCATGATGAAGTAGACACGTCTTCCAACCCCTGACTGTTATCTTTCCCTTCCCACCTTCCCTTATATGTTACCATACTTTGTTTTGGGAGGGGGAGTTCGCTGAAGCCACTATTCATACTTTTATGTTTCATTTTAGATATGACCTACCCACCTGCGACCATGGCCCACTTCCACCTGACAGCCTGTTTGATCCTCCTGGCCACTCTACCATCAACAAGATGGATAGTGCCCCAGCCAAAAGCCTATGTTTGGACTACCCTAGCCAAAACTGTCAACCAGTCTGGACCATGTTTGTCAATGAATTGCGTGGAAAACACGATGTCAACTTGCCTGGTCGGGATTCCCCTTCAACCCAATGAGTACCCTTTTACGAGGAAGAGGCCTGACCTGGTTACCATCTGGGATGAATGGACAAGGCTTTATTCATGTGCACCAGAGGAACCCCAAGACTTGGACTTACTGGGATCCTCAAAAGCCATTTCTTGTATCAATTTTGACTACAAACTTAAAACCCATGAGTGGCTGGAAAAGGAAGGTGGGAGAAAATCCTATGTTATGGATGTCAGCTCCCATGATCAAACGTATCTAAGTGCATTTTGGTGCAGTTACACCACACACACCCCAACTGAGTCTACAAAAAAGCCCAGAGTGCTCCCAAAGGGAGTCTCCTTCATCTGTGGCAACCAGACCTGGGCAGGAATCCTCTCCCGTCTAAAAGGAGGTCCCTGCACCCTGGGAAAATTGGCTTTATAAATGCCGATAAAAAGCATTTAGTAGATTTGAAAAATTCTAAAACCTCTGGTATTTCTAAGAGATCAGTTAAAGAACTGGATGAAAATTGTAATTCAGATACAATTTCCTGGTCCCGTACGAAAATCGTGGTAGTGGCCTTGCTACTCCCCTGGGCAGCAGTGGCTAAAGCCTTGGGAGAAATCAAGCACATCAAAGTGTTGCTGGGCAAACACGCCAACCTTACCTCCAAGGCTTTAGTGGAGCTCCTTGCAGATAAGGAGATGACCAGGCGAGCCACCTGACAAAACTGTGCTGCCATTGACTTCCTCCTCCTGGCCCATGCGCATTGATGCGAGGAGTTCAAGGGAATGTGTTGCTGCAATCTGACATCACATAGCTCCAGCATCCAGGCCACAATTGAGAAAATCCAACAACAAGCCCATCAGCTGCGCCAGGAAGGAGAAGACTGGTTGGGGGGTTTGTTCTCCAGCTGGAGAATCTCCGGGTGGGTAGGATCTATTTTGAAAATCTTATTATTGTTTGTTGTAATTATCTTTCTGATTTTTATTACTCTAAGTTGTTTTAAGCAATTCCTTTTAAGTTTATTGTTGCAGTGGCCCAGCCCACTTCTGCGCTGTGGCAATCAAATGCCCATCAAGCTCTCGCCATCCAGTGGGTGGATTTCCCCGCCCAGGATAGTGAGCCGGAGGGTGGGTCTGAGGGCGGTATTAAGTGTAAGCCACATCCCATTGGGCAGTACCTGTGTCCAAGCCGCATCCCCCTGGTCTAGAAAGTTCTCTCTTCAGTTCACTGTTGGCTCCTAGTTGTAACTCCCGCCTCCTTGTTGTCCCTAGAGGTTGATGTTAAGTTGTATCCTCCTCTTCGATTGTACCCTATTGGTTGTTCCCCTTTTCTCTACCCCATTCTACCCCAGTATAAAATCTCCTGCACAGTCCTGTCCCTCACCTTGTGTCCCTGGAAGCTCCACTGCTAATAAACCTGCTGTAACCCACACAGAAGGTCCCTCTCAACTTCTTTGCCCCTGGGCAGCACCAGCCAGCACATCGGGCTTGTCTGGACGTGCCTCCTCCTACAAGGAGCCAGCCAGTGAGCACATCTTTCATATTTTACCCTGCTGAGTTGCTTCCCTCCTGGGGATGCCTGCAGGAAGGATGCTGCGTCCCCTCTGCCCGAGGGCATTCTAGTGGACAGTGTCACAAGTCTCATGCAATTACACACTCTGCCGTCAGCCTGTGTTTCTGTGCTCTAATGCCTTTGAATCCCTCGGTCAGCTTGAACCAAATCTGATAGATGTCATGAGCTCTTAGTAATGTCCAGTTCCTTGAAGTTATGTGAGATCAGGGAGGGCAGATCCAAACTGAGTGAATTAGCTGTTCTGGCTAACCCACACCATCCTGCCCTGCAGTGAGTGTATTCCTGTGCCTTTTGCTCAGCTGGTGTTTAGGGAATCTGGCCAGCAGTAAGGACTGCTGTGTGACCGTTGCAGAGTGCACAGAGGGATGGAAATATATAGGAGTGAGGAGCAGAGGAAGGAAGAGCTGGGAGTCTCACCACAGTGGGGATGGAGCAGAGTGGGGAGGAGGGGTAAGGGATCCGTGGAAAAGCAGCCTTCATCCCTGACTACTCACCTAGCAGCAGCTGCCACTGTAATTGCCAATACTGATGTATTTTCCACAGCTTCTTTTCCAACACACAGCCTGGGGTTTTTTTGTTTGGTTTTTCTTTTCACTCTTTATAACACAAGTTATTTTCACATCATGCAAGGAAAAGCACTTAGCTGAGAAGTGTTGTGTAACTTCTATTGATATCTCATAGCAAACCAGGTACACATTTATTAATTAAGGCAAATGATGTTTGATACAAACAATAGTGGGATGATTTAATATTGTGTTGTCTTCTAAAATAAACCCAGTGTTGCAGTGACCACAGTCTGAGTGTCCTGATAAGTTCACAGGGCAAGGCATTTCTCTAAAATATGTGGGAATTTAGCTCTGGCTGTTTCTGCAGACTCTTGGGGTACCTGGAGAGCACCTGCCAAATGTCCATTGACTTGAACATCAGTTTAACTGAGGAAGGTGCTCTTCTTTCCTTCTCCGGAGTGCACTTTTGATGCCTTAGGTTTTAACTTTTATATTTTTTCAAATTCTCTTATCACCTAGTGTGTAACTCTGAAGTTCCTTGCAGCTTGTTAGCTGCTCTCTTAGGCCAGATAGACACAACAAAGCTTCTCTGAGCTTGCTGTTCAAGGACACTCAGGCTGTCCTAGGCCTAAAGGTGTAAACTATAGCCGCGAGAGAGCTGCAGAAATTGAAAAAATTACATCATTAGCTAAAGTTTTAATTGGTGAATTTATGCTGATATGCAAATAGACCAAACCTATAAAAGTGTGAAGAACTCGTGACTTCTTGTCCATCTTGGGGTCCATTTGGGAAGTAGCCTCTGGCTCCCCAGGGTGTACCTTTGAAGGTCTCTCAAATAAATACCTACCTTTATTCCCTTACTTCTGTCTAGTCTCTGTTTCTAGGTAGCTGAACAAGGCATCACTTTGAGCCCCAGAGTGAGTGAGATTTCAGGGTAGACACAGTGCTGTGCCCTTGTGCCCAGGCACTGATCTCCCTGAATGTTTTGCTTTTACTAATGGGC
The DNA here is from genome assembly GCA_013397175.1 of Platysteira castanea. Lineage (NCBI taxonomy): Eukaryota > Metazoa > Chordata > Aves > Passeriformes > Platysteira > Platysteira castanea. Next base: position 332,515 of record VYXC01012819.1, on the reverse strand, counting down.
AAGTTGCTGGTCTGAGAAACTTCAGTTCTCATGAAAATAGCTGGATTGTTACTTTAGGGGGTTTTATGTTGGTTTTAATAAATGAGCAGAAAATTCAAACCATCTGGAACTGAGAGTCCATCTCTGTGCATTGCTAGAGGATCCTCCTCAGCTGATGGAAAGAGTTTCGCCATTGCACAGAGGTGCCTGAGTGACTTTGGGAAGCAGAGAACTCAGATGCCCTGAAAGATAAATACTTCTACTATATTTATTTATTTTATTTGCAAGACTAACTCTGCTTTCACAGAGTAGAAATATCCTTCACCTGGTAGAGGTGAAGAAAACTCTCCGCATGATTTACATCACATCTCAAGATCAAACCTTCGAAGGTCAGAGAGAAAGGCCTTAAGCAAGGAAAGTGTGATTTAGCCTTCTAAAAATGCCACTGTTATTAGTGGCATTACATCAATGTAGGTGACTTCTGGTTGCATATTTAATCTTCCTGAGCTGCGATTTCACATTACTGAGTAAAAAACCCCACATAATTAATTCCTTTTGGTGTCTATGTTGTAATCTCTCAGAAGAAACCTGTGCCTCCATGGTATTTCATAAATGTTATAGGTATGAATTGAACCAAATCAAATTCACCCAAAGCTAATGAGGGTTTTATTTTATCAGAATTTATTCGCAAGCGACAAGCAAGCAAAGGCAGCGCTGGGCGTGGCCTGACAGCCTCCTGCTGTACCTAGGCGTGCGCAAGGAGCCTTGTCTTCGTCGGGTTCTTTATATTGGAGAACATCTGCTTTCTCGGCGTTTCTGGCACTTTGGCGGGGTGGTCTTTTTGGTCATCTGGTGGTCAGATGTTGCAAAAAGCCTTACTTTGCAAGCCGTGCTGTACAAATTCCATTTTTAGGGTGTCTATGCCTTGCCTTTGCAGTTTCCATTATTAGGTCTATACAATGCTTACTCATGGTGGTTTGACATTTTACAATTCTGCTGCCACTGCAAGTACAGTTAAGCCCTTTTTAGCATCTTACAACATTGTTCCAGAATCTTTAAGTGTCACAAGATAGACTTACAAATATGTCTCCAAAGTTGATGAACAAATACTGAATATTTCTATAACAATAAATACCTGGTTAATGGCCTGTAAAGCCCTGACTGGCTGCAGCATCCAGCCTCTGCTGCTGTGGCAGTTTCCCTTCTATCCCCATGGCATACTGCTCTGCAGCTGGGGCTGCATTGAACTCCCTCTCTCCTTGTAGCTGATTAGAATTGCCTCTTAGCTCAAGTTACTTTTCTCTCAATTTCCATTTTCCTTTCACCTCTCCCTTGACCTTCCCCATCTCATCTTTTGCTCTATGGACCTTTGTTTTTTCCCAGTTCCTTGCACTTGGGAGTAGCAATCACCTCTGGTGAGTAAAATGGTTCTTCTGCTGGTGCCTCCTTTTGGGGTGTTATTTGAATTACTGATCATTATATTTTACATGGTGTGGATATGACCAACTGTCTTGGTTTGAAAGACAGTTGTCTACCAAGGAAGGCGGGAACCTCCCTTGGAATGGGAAATATGACCCCCTTCCCTCCAAATTATTATAACTTTGAAATTAAGGGGCTTTCAGGCAAAGATATGGGAAAAGGAATAACAGTTCTTTACTAGTCTATATCTATGTATAACAAGGCAAACAAACAACAGCTGTGGCAGCAACAACAAACAGAACCAGAACCCAGTGCAGCCTCTCTCGGCCGCGGGCACTTTCCCCTCCGGTGCAGTTCCGCTCACGGCCGGCAGGGGCGCTGGCGGCTCCCGGTCGGGCAGGGCGGGGGCGATGGTTCCCCCGCGGCTGCAGGGGGCGCTGTGGCGCAAGCTCAGCAGTCTCCCTCACGTGGTAATGGCGGACGCGGCTGGCGGAGGAGATGGAAAGATGGGCTGCAGGAGCCGCGGGGGTTGGGTGGACATGGGGTCCTGGGTTAGAGTGTAGCAAAAAAGCCTGAGGCAGTGGGAGAAAGCAATGGGGCTTGGCAGTGGCAACCAGGCTTCTCCGTAGCAGCTGTTGCACGCAGCCAGGGAAGCACGCCCTCTGGGAAGGGGTCGGGGCTTTTTCCCCTGAGGAACCTGAATAGATGGTGAGGGTCCTTTCCAGTCGGATCGGGTGTTAAATAAGGTCCCAATGCAACGGCTGCTGTTACGAGCAAAGGCTCACCCACAGTAAGGAAGAAGCAGAACAGGGCTGGGGTCCGGCGGTGGCAGTGAATGCTCCCTGCAGGAAGCAACAGCTCCACCGTCCTCCTTTGATGCTGAGAGTGAGAGAGAGTTAGGAGCTGCGCCCAGCCCCTTCCCCCAGTCCAAAATCTCAGGTATCCCTGCCCTTCCCAAGAGAATGCCCTTAGCTACGATAGTGCAGCCAGCTGCAGTCCTTTTTCTCCCCCGTGGCTACATCTTTTGTCTCTCTTAAGTACCGGTCGTTATTATCTCTTAGCAACAAATGGGAGAAATTCCATGAGAGAAAGGAACAAAAGGAAAAGTTCTAACCCCCAACACCAACCTCTAAAATCCCCCTACAACTCACATGAACCTGCTGTAATGCCAGAACACCTCTGGTACTCACCTTGAACTCTTTTTGTCTTGCCTGTTGAGACACACTGCTCGGTACTTACTAGGGCATATATACAATTTGCTATCACAAAATTGTTAATTTACTGGTTAATTCACTGATTATTCCAGCATGGCACATGAACTGGGGTGGGATTATCCTGGCCCCAGCCACTCAGCAAGTGCTGCTGAGTGATGTATACTTTGCTTCTGCTCACATCTTCCAGCTAACACTTTTCCCTGTTACAACACTGTGAAAAACGAGGTTCACTCTCCTGTGAGAGTTTAAAAGTTTAATAAAAGGACAATAAGGGACAGGAACAATAAAGCAAAAGTTACAGCGCTGGGTACCGTTGGCTCCAAGCCAAGAGCACACCTGCTATTTCAGAGACACCCTTTACATACCTTTACTGTTAATGCATATTCATAAACAATTACACATGTTCAAACCTTTCCCCCAAACTAGTTTACATTTTCTAGGAAGTGTTTAGCATGGCCACTCCTGGGGTCCGCCTTTTTAGAGCCCGCGCATTTCTTGGCTGTGGTTTTGGTCAGTTTTTATTATCACCTCCAGCTTGGTCCTTGGTCCGTGATGTTCACAGACGGTTTTTGCTGA
>VYXC01012819.1:245431-319575 GCA_013397175.1 Platysteira castanea | reverse complement strand
AATGCTCTTTTCTTTCCTCACCTAAGCATTTTAGAAATCGGTATATTTTTAGCTCAGAATTGGAGACAAGGACCAAATGGCCTTGGCATTAAAAGTTTCAGTTGTCCAAAAACAGTTGGAGAGGTGTTCGCATTTCCCTCCTGGTATTCAGGACTGGGTGACTGACCTTGGAAATGTGGGGGAACTCAAGGAAAGCCATTGGGCTTTTTTCCCTCCATTTTAAATTGCAGTTTGTAATCATGACCACCACACATCCAGTTGTACTTTCTACCATCTACTCACTTCAGGTACTTAATTTAGAAGGGCAGAATTCTGTGGCACCAAGATATTATACCATGATTGCAGCAGTCAGTTCATCCTTGCTGTGTGTGGGTGGGATGGTCCATGTGGACCTCTCTCTGGCAGGAGGTGTTCCAGGGCAGGGGAAGTAGAGCTGGATGATCTTTGAGATCCTTTACAACCCAAACCATTCAGTGATTCTGTGTTTGCAGAGTCACGTTTGCACACCCAGGAACGACCATTGACATTCGTGCTCAAGTGCTTGCCCATCCAAAGGTTCAAACTTGCTGGTGCAAATGGCATTTGGCAGGATAGATGGGTCAGCCAGCTATAAACCTCAGAAATACAGGCTTCTGAAAGCCTGAAATACAGAGACACACAGTCTGAGGGAGGAAATTGGCAATCAGGTTAAGGCTGAGTTGAGAAAATGCCCCCTGTGCCTTGTGCTGTGCTGTGAGAAGAATAAGAAGCGTGTGCTCTGCAGGCGGGCAGAGGCCTGGGAAGATCCTGATGGGCAATCCATTTGCACAGTCCTGTGCTGGGAAAGTGATGGTAACGCATCAGTGAGAGGGAAATATTACTTTGTGGGTATGTAGTCTGCTCCCACTGCTCCTGAGGCTCCTCATTTCCCAAGGTGCTATGAATAAATAATGCAGTATAAAAATGAAGGCAAGGTGGTTATTGGGGCTGTTAGATGGAAGCACATCGGGAGCTGATTTGAAACTGGCTATTCTGCCTATAGTTTAATATGGTTGCTTTTGGGAACATCACTCCTCTGGAAAACCGTGCATGCTGGTGGGGAGAGGGTATCATGCTGGTCCCAGAACATGCTTATCTACAGGAAAGAGTACTGGGAGATCTTTCTTCACATTGGTGAAATGATTACTGCCTTATCATTCAGAGCTTGAGGGATATATCCATGCTGTTATTATAACATGTTATTTCTTCACAGTTCCTCATATAAACGGTGGAGGCTGTGATGTAGAACTCCGTGTGTGTGTGCAGGAGAGAGAGAGCCTTGTGCCTCTGTAAATGAAAATCCATCTGTTTTGTGTGCTGGAGGTGGATGCTCAGTGCCAGGCAGAGGCGGCTGGTTCTGGTGGTCACAGTGAGCAGTGGTCGGTGAAGGTGTAAAGCTGCAGGCACCAGGAGTGAGAAACTTGCTGTACCTGTTTAAGGACAGAGATATGGCTCCTCTGGCAACCCCAGATCCTAAAGCTGCCCAAAGCAGCAGCTCAGGGTCCCTAGGAGGTTCCCTGTTTCTGCAGCAGAGCTTGTTGCTGGTTCTGTGGGGAGAGAACCCAGGTGGGAACAAACCAGGGCCATGCTGGGGTGCTCATACTGCTGTTCCAGGTCCACAGGACAGGACCTCAGGCAGCCTCCCTCCACCAGCTCGTGGAGAAACATTAGCCCCAGGCCAGACCCTCGAACCAGTTTCTTTATCCCCAGCAAACTCAGGGACTTGAACTCTACTTTGATGCCAACAGGCAGGGAACCTGCTGATGGTGCTGGAGGAGATCCAAAGCAGTACCAGCACATCCCAATCCTCCCAATCTTTATCCAGATGTGGAGCTGGAGGTGCCTTTTTGGCTGATGGCTGCACTGAAGTCTTTCAGGCTTTCATGACTTCTTCAATGAGGAATGGGTGAGTGGGGATTTATTGGGAGATGGAACCTTCCCTGCCAAGGGCAGAGTGACAGCCCCTTGCAGACACCCAGAGGAGCACCGTCAGCTCTCCATCTAGCAGCCTGTTTAAAATCATTTTAATGAGAAAGTAGAAATCCTGCTCTTAGAAAGACTGTTTTACTTGCTAACCAGTGTTTCCCACTTCCAGCCAACCCATGTCACATGGAGGATGCTCTGATTGTCTTGCCAAAAGATAGGCCCAGGCCACACCAATACTTTTGCATTCCTGTAGGCACCAGCCCTTTTTTGGTTTTACAATGAACAAAACCTCAGACTTCTAGGGTCCACATGTGCAGGGATAATGGCACATTTTCCTCTCTGGACAGAAGATTTACCTCTTGGACAGCACCCTATTCCCAAGCACTTGGTGCTTACACCATCTCTGGTGTTTGATCTCAGAGCCTCACTTGGCTGCCTTCAAGCCTTGGCACAAGCTCTTACTCAATTTTGTATTCTTTTTGCCTATTCTTTAGCTTGTTTCATTACTCATCCCAGTTTTCTCCTGTACCTGTGATTGAATTCAATACTCGATTGATTACAGAGATCTGGAATATTGCATTGAACTCTGATTTTAAAACTTTGTCACCTGTGAAAAAAATTTGCATTACACGTGGAAATAAAATCAAAATTTAAATTTCATTGAAAGGAAAAATGGGGTTTGAGCAATTTTCTTTGTAATCTTCATGTCTTAAAACCATCTCAATATTCTAGCAATAATTTTGGGTTGTTAAGACCTGAAAGAATCAAAGTCTTTCTTTTCTGACAAGGCTGACAGATGCTTTGACTGATGATAGCAAAAATCAGATCTTCTAGTCTAAGAAATGTTACAACATGATTTGCATACAAACAGGGACTGAGACAAGCTCTTGAAAATCTCTTGCACAAATCCTGACATTGGAGACAAATAAAAGGAATTTTATTCCCTGAGCCCAGCAGATGCTCAGCAATAATGACATTGTCATCAACATTGGTTTGAAACTCTAAATTATGAAAGTGAAACTGGGGGATTTTTGCCTTTCCCCCCCTAGACAGGCTCTCCCCACCCTCTCCCAGCTGTTAACAATCCAGGATTATTAAAGGCAGGGATCTCTGGGGCTGCAGTGAAGCCCCATGGGGAGCCAGGCTTGTTTGCTCCAGTTCTTTGTGCATCCCAAATCAACTTGCTCTCTTTGTATCTTTTGCCGTAAACAATTATGTTCATAAATATGCAAAGGTTTGCTTCCTCTGAGCAAAACCCTCTGCTGTCACAACTGGGCCAGGTGGTGAAGCCAGGCACACTTATTCCCAGCACTGTGAATTCCAAAATGAACTGCTAGAAGGCCAAGTGTTGGGAGAGGAGGCTGCTCTGGTGCGCCTGCCCAGGAGGCTGCCCGCTGCCTTGCTGTGTGCCCAGCGAGGAGAAAGCTTCTCCCCTTCCCCTTTCACTTCCCCTTCTCCTTTGCCTTTCTGCTTTTCCCTTTCCCATTTATTTTTCCCCTTTTTCCCTTTTGCCCTTTTCCTTTTTGCATTTCCCTTTATTTACCATTTCCCTTTCCCTTTCCCTTTTTTCCTTTCCCTTCAGGCTGGCAGACCCCCTCCCAGTGCTGCCAGCTGAGCCATCTCCACCCCAGGTTGGGGCCACACCAGCACTTTTGGAGGGTCTCACTGAGGTTCCCCACACTCAGATGCTGCTGTGCTGAGGCCTGGCCTTCCTGACATATAAAAAAATTGCCATTTCACCCATGTGTTACCCAAGGATGAGGTTTTCATTTAACTCCTCAGTGATGGCTGAGCAGAGGGGCACAGAGCTGCAGAGGGGGGCACAGGGTAGCATGGCATCTGCTGGACCAAAATCTTGAAAATTTTCATCTAAGCCATGCGGATTTTGCAGTGACTCCGCCTGGCTCCCCTTTCCTCCCCTGTGGCCACATGAACAGTGAGCAGTGTGGGATGCAAGTGTTTCACTCAACATTTTGAAACTGTTATAAGACTCTATGAATTTAGTAAAACTTCCTAAATATTCACAAATTCCTCAGCAGGCACATGATGAAGGATGGAGTGGGCTGGGGGGGGCAGGATTTACTATTTTGAAGAGTCATCACATAAATTATTCATCTGTCCTAATGTGCCCAGCTGTGTTTACTGTCCTGGGCCAGAAGCTCCAGAGGCTGCTGCTCCCAACAACGAACAATTTTGCTGCTTTGGCTTTTGGTGGGGAAAGTCAAGGTCAGACCTAAGCCAGGCAGATGGGGCAGGAGGATGGGGGAGCTCACTGGAAGCATCTGACAGGAAAATCTCCATTGGGCCAGTGTATGAATGGACTTCCCAATAGGCCGTCTGTGCACTGTGAACGAGCAGTGATAATTATGGAATTGCTGCAGCTCCAGATGTTTTGTGTATGTTTCAGTCTTCATTTACTTGTTTTCTGTGCCAAGTTACTTGGGATACCCAAAAATGTAAATAATGAGTATGTGATGAGCAGCAAGAATGAATCTCTGCCCTGCCTCATTTTTCCAAAACAGCTAATTAATCTAAGTACCCAAATAAAAACTGCTTGAGTCTGCTCCAGCATTATCCATGAAAGCATGCTCATGAGCAAATAATTGACAGTTAAAGCCCAACTTACAGAAAAGAAGAAAAAAACTCAATTTGTATAGAGCTAAAGCTCTATAGCAGTAAGGATCTAAGGGAGGAAACAACTCTGATAGAAATTGCTGGCATGCTGTGCCATCAAACCTGGCTCAAACCCTGAGCCACTGGTTTAAATCAGAACTCTTTGCCAGCCTCCTTCATCCCAGATTTTTAAGTTCCTTGTTAAAAGCATCATTGTGGTGGAGGTTTGGGGACGGGGGAACTGAGGCACGGAGCATAAGCAGGGCCAGCAGCCAAAGGCATCCCCGTGTGCCAGGTGGGAGTGGATTGCCTGCCTGGGTTTGTTACAGGGCAGGGCATGTGCTGACATTGCCTAATACACACCCAGCCTGGCTCAGGGCTGGCTTCCTCCTGCATGCTGATATGGGATCCCAGTCCAGAGGGTTGTGCTTTTGACTGCAGGAATTACATGGGATATATATATACATATACATATAGAGATATACTGTGATCTGATGTGTGCTCTTCAGAGTTTAATACCTTATTTAGGCTGAATTAACTTGCTTCACAGGGCTTTGTTTATCCATTTTAATAAATCATCTCTTTCAGCTAAATCTTGCCTTAAGAGCTGATCATATCCAGAGCCTCTAAGAGCACAGGAGATATAAATATTTGCTTTTACAATGGGAAAATTTTCCTGAGAATGCTTTAGCAACTGACTGAATTTGCCTAAAACGGGGAAACTGGTAATGTGCTGAGTGGTTAATAAGAAGTAAAGAAGCAGAAAGGTAGAGCTGCCTTTGGTCACTGACCTAAGGGCCAATGTCCCATAGGTGGGTAAAGCCGGTGACTTGGATTGCTCTGCTCCTCCCAGCTGAGGATGAAACCGGGACGCAGATGAAGCTGATGCCATAACATGAAGGGAAGACATAGCACAACACTGGAGTTCATTGTTGATGGGCAGAGACAGCAAATTCAAACAATTTAAACTTTCTGATTTTTTTTCCCTTCTCAGAGATCCAGACAAGCATTCTTGGCACTAGAAATGACTATAGTATTGCCTTCCTTCCTTTCTTCCTTTCTTCCTTTCTTCCTTTCTTCCTTTCTTCCTTCCTTCCTTCCTTCCTTCCTTCCCTCTTCTCCCCTGCACTGATATGTCACAACTTGTGGATGCTTTTGGAAATGGGCCCCAGCTCTCCAGTGACTCCCCTTTGTACTCAAACCAGATCTGAATTCCTAGTTTTAAGCATCTATGTTGAAAATGTATTGCATTAAAAAAAAAGGATAATCTTTAAAATAAAATCCTCTGGAAAATGCTGTTAGTTAATGAGCGTTTCCAGACAGGGAGGATGGTCATCTAATAGGTGGCAGATAATCTTCAGGAGAATGAGGAGAGCCTAGATTTCAAGAATAGCATAACTGTATGTAAATGCAAGCAACTGGGATCTTTTTTTTGCCTGAAAGAGCGAAACTCATCAGATTACAGGGCAGTTCAAAGCCCAGGAGCCCAGATTAGCTGAGAGCTGGGGGCGGGGCACAGCAGCAATGCCAGGTGGGTGCCAGGTGGGTGCTGCCAGCCGCATACTGCACAGGCATGGATTTTTGGGGTATTAAATAGTGAGGGTAAATGTGTGCCTGTTTTTCAGGAGCACTCAGTCTTTGTCAAACTGATGTAATTAATTAACTCCCCACTCAGCAATGCTGTCCTTCCCTTCATCAGCAACTGGATTTTCAAATCTGCTGAGTGCTTTGGGCTATGCCAGAACCACTTGGGCCTCTAGAAAATGTGGGATTATCTGTGGATGATAATTCCCAGACAAGGTGCTGCTGAATATTTCTAACTGTACACTTCTGATCACTGCATCTTTCTGCAGAGGCTTTGCTCATCTCATTATGATATATCTGCCAGGTTCAAGGCTATGTGGCTTTTGGCTTCCTGAAAAATAAGCCTTCCTGTGTGCTGGAAGCTTCCCTGCACAGCTCTAGTGGCTTTTGGGCCAAGATGTTGTCGTACTGGGGTGTTTCAGGTGTTGCAGGGACCTTAAGGAGTCCCCCATGTCTGCTGGGGAACATGGATGTGAAAGATGCTGTGCTCCCACTATCACATGAGTCATGGCCAAGTGTGTGATGCAAACCTTGTCTTTGCAACGGAGGTTAACACCAGCCCATCCTGTGGTAACACTGGGTGGATTTTGCCAAGGACTTTTTGGAGAAAAAAAAGGGGGGAAAAGAGCTATTTTGCAGGAGAAAATTGTGGTAGCAGTAGACCTGATCAGATTTTATTATTTTTGTAAGCGACAGTGACAGTGCCAGGCTGACTCTGGCAGCACAGCTGTCTGGGGGAGCCCAGCAAAAAGCTCCCCACTTGGCCAAACCAGGGAAACTGCAGGTGACCCCAGGGAAACTGGGATCCTCTGACACTCATCGTGAGCTTTAGGTGGTGTCACCTTCACTCAGTTCTGGAGATACACAAGCAAACGTCAGCATGTGTCCCCTGCTTCCATGTGCAGTGCGCACAGAGAGGGGAACCAGCAGGGCCAGATGGCAATGGAGCAAGATTTTACAGACTTGTAGCTTCATCCCTCAAGCTCAGTGGGTTTGTCAGAAATGGTTAATCATACTCCAGCTGGGCTAAGCAGAAAAAAAAAATTTTTTTTTTTTTCAATCATGTGCCTCAAAGTGTACTGGACTTCTGGAGCCCCTATGAAAAATCAGAAGGGTTTGGAAGCTGCATTTGCATTTACTGCTGAAATTTGTACCAACTCTGACTTTCTTAGAAAATGTGATCTGACATCTTTCTGTGGTGCTGGTGAAGGGTCCAGCAGAGGGGAGCATCACCCAACAGACTCTTTTCTCCCCCGTTTGTTGCCCATCTGTTCCAATTCCAGTGCTGCATTAAAGCTGGGGTGTACATCAGTCACTGCAGGGATGCAGAGATGCTCTGCAGTGAGAACCAAATTTTGACAAGTTTCTTCCAGCAGCAAAACCATTGTATGAACAGAGGCACTGTGCCTGGGGTTTTAGTATAAAATTGCATGTGCAGAGTGCTGCAACTCTGCTGCAAGGAGTCTCTAAACTTGTTGTTACCCCTGGGGAGAGGCAGCAAGCAGGGAAAGGCTGGGGATTAGTTTTTTTTATTTGCTGAGCAATCCAAGCTCCTGCTGCACAAAAGCAGCTCAGCTGTACAGGCAACATTCGTTGTGCTTTTAATCACTGACAATGAATTAAATTGTACATACAATAAATTCCAATTATATAATAACTTGTAGTTTCAGTGTCATACTTACTGCTGTAAGCAATACTCCTATCCAACTTAGCAGGTCTGTTTTGGAAAACATGGAAAAATCTGCGAACTTCTAAGAAAAGGCTGTTACTTACAAATTTCAGGTTAATAGTCTCTTCCAGTATGGCAGAGGCCCAGCAGGGATTTCAGCTGAGCTGTGCTGGCTTTTAGCAGGTGAAGATTTCAAGACAACCTGGAAATGTTCAAAAGCTGTGTGGATGTGGGTGTTGGGGATATCCTTTAGTGGGGAACATGGTGGTGTTGAGTTGTTCTTGCTCAATGACTTTAGAAGTTTTTTCCAATCTTAATGAATCGATGATGTGGCTTTTTAAACAACAAATAATGGGTCCAGGGGGTACCACACCAGGTCACCAGCCCTGGGGAAGGTGTGTGGTGTGCAGGAGATGCTCCTCCACCAGCTTTCCCCGCCCACCAAAACCATGTAAAGGATGGAGCTGAGCTGGTTCTTGTGCTTTTATTGCAAGACCAGCTCAGTGAAAATCAAGTTTTCTACTCACAATTAACCAACACTCCTTAAGAGCAAAAACATACACGAGACTCTTCCCTTTGGATGAATACTTCCATTTATTCCAACTGGAAAAAACATTTTTTTAAATATATTTAAGTATCATTTCTTTTTTTTTCTTTTTAAAGGAATAATAGTTATCACATTGTCCTTTACAAACAACAAAAAAATTCCTAGCAATAGTCTGTGGTATGGAGACATCCATCTTCCAGATTTTTCTGCTGCTTTGAGTAGGCATGTGAGTGTCCCTGTGTGTGCCCAGGGCTGCCAGTGCCATCCCTGCACCAGGATCCACATTCCCAGGGTGCAGGGAGGGGCTGGCTGTAAGGTGCAGGGACACCCTGAGGTGCCAGCAGCACATGATACAAGGGCAATGCAGCTGGTTAAGCTCTCAGCCCTCCTGTGGCTCAAAGCCCAGCCTTATCTTAAGCCCCTCAGGTGCTTTGGGTGCCAAGAGCCCCTTTTGCAAACTTGCTCCTTTCTGGGAAGCACTGGGACAACGTGGCCTTGGCTTGCAGCTGGGACATGCTGGGATGGCAGAACCCTAATGGATTAAAGCACACAGAGAACAAACTCACATTCCACCATAATACAACACAGCTGAGCCCTATATAGGGGCCCTCTGCCGCAGCGAGGGGCTGTCCTGGCTCCCCCAGGGCACAAACCCTGGCCACAAACAGCCCCAGAGGGGCAAGGGTATCTTGCAGGACAGGAGGGGCCCATGGGGAGCAGTTTGCAGGTGTTCTAATATGTGTTAGGCAGGAGGCAATACTGAGACTTCCACTTGGTAATGAACAGCAGTTAACATAACCCAGGAGACTAGAGCACCATAAGACAAGTCTATATTCAAAACAACATCATGCTGACATCACACAATTGCACCATTTACACTTTATTTACTCCAAATAATAGTTCAATGTTTAGTGACTTCAGTGTTCTCTACAGAGATGTGAAATTCCTTCTCCGGCTTTGGTAATTTACATTTAAATGTTGCAGACATTTGGTAGTTCTGTTCTTTCCTATGTAATAGTAATAATAATAATAATTATAATAAAAAAAAGTCCAGTTTGCAGCTGTCAGGTTTCCTGTATCTGACTGATGGAGTGTACCTGCAAATCACAGGCTTCAAAATGCCACTGAGGCCTCATCAATATTTAACGAATCAGAAAACATTCTGTTTATCGATCAGAATCAAAACAAATGAACATAAAAAAAGGGTTAAAACAAAAAACTGCCTCAAAACCAATGAAAATGCAAACTCTCACTGATATACTTAGGGAGTTAGATGATGAAATGGAAAGGGGGTCCAAAGTATTGTTTGGTTAGCTTTGACTGAAAACAATTCTGAATGTGCATGCATTTTCCCAGTGACTCCTAAGATATAGAAATTCCTCTGATATTACAAAATACAAAAATATTTTCTCCAAACTCTCATTTACATCGCATTTACAACAATCGTGGAAATAACTTAGGCTCCCACACTGTCCAAGAGACAAATCACCTACCAACATGGCTAATGGAAAACAAAAATGTGGTGGAAAGCAAAAGCTACCGGCAAACTGATGCTGAGAGTCAACAGTGGCAACCAAAATGTACAGACAAACAGAGCTCAATGGGGTGGCAGTATCTGGGAGAAGGAAGAGAAACCACTAGGTAAATATTACAGGCTAAAGTGAACTTTTAAAGTTTATATCTCCAAAGTAAGATGTGCAAAATATATTCACCATGCCCAGGATTACGACTATTTATAGAAACCAGTCTACAACCTTCTTACAAATGCCTACTCTTTGGGCCTTTTTTTTTTTACAATAAAAGCACTTAGATGATCTAAAACAGTGCAAGATCATGAGTTAATTTACATTCTCCCAAGGTGGCTGGCAAGGGTGCCATTAGGATATGATACAGTTCTTGCTCTTCTGCCTTTTCCGGCTGTGCAACTGTCCCCTGGCTCCCACTGTGGAAGACTTGGGCATGCTGTATGAGCCGTACTTGTGCAGCAGCTCCTCGCTGGTCACATACCGGAGGCGGGCAGGCTGTGGAATCGGCTCCCCGAGGAAATAGCCCTCACTGTCAGACTCTGAAGAGGAGGAGCAGGTGGAGCACCAGTCATATTCGGTGAAGTAGGGCCCCCATCTCTCGCCCAAGTGGTTCTGCAAGGCGAGATCCGACACCGTCCGGGGACAGTGGCCGTAGACGTCCCTGCGGGGACCCTGCTCCAATGTCTCCCTGCAGCTCCTCTGGTGCATGAATGGGTCGTAGTCGCCCCTGGCTCGGAGCAAAGGTCTCTCCTTCAGGCGGTAGCACTGCTCGCTGGCCAAGTGCAGGGCATTGTCCGAGCGGGAACGCCGGGAACGCCGGGGCCGGTGCGGGCGGTAGTGCTGATCGTCGTCCCGGAGGGTGGTTCTCCGGCGCGTGCGCTCACTCATGGGTGTGTGCCTTGGGATCTCCTGCGCCCCCAGCTTGCCCCCGGGCACCCCGCTGCCGTAGTCGAAGCTCTGGTGCATCCGCACATGTGACGGCCGCTCTCGGTAGCTGAGGGGACTGGCGAGGTCGTGCAGGGTGGGCTCCATGTCCTGGTACTGCTGCACCGACAGCAGGCTGCGCACAGACTCGGCGCTGCGGAACTGCATGGAGGAGTTCAGGGTGCCCATGTTGCTCACCTTCTCTGAGACGTTCATGCCCGAGTCTTTGCTCAGGTCAGGCATGGAGAACCTGGAGAGGTGCTCCTGGCGCTTGGCTCCACCATCTGCTGAGAGGCCTTTGCAGGAAAAGGGCAAAGGGAAAAAAAAAAGAAGTTAAGAAAGAGAATTTTCTGTCAGTGGAGATGCAGGGTGGAGGCTGGTTTTGGCCCAAGACTTTTGCTTTAAAAAGTAACTCAGTGGTATTGATCCTGTCCTGAAGAGCCCTTTTTAAGAGGAGGACTTTTATTTTTTTTTAAGAGCAGGCAGTTCCTCCTTTGGGGAAATCACACCAATTCAAGGTGTTTTGAGTTGGACTCCAAGCTGCTTTTCACGACTTCCTTTCCCATCTGTCTACCCTGTCTGCGACTTGATAGGAATAACCAATGATGCCAGGGAGATATCATGCGTCAGAGGTAACCTGAGGCCTCCTGCATGCTGAGCTAACTAGGGTGCCATGATCCAGCACCCACAGCTTCTGCAATGACAACACATTTTGGAGGACTAAATGTCAGGTGCAGATGAAAATGGGGCCACTGACTTAATTCAGGGTTGTCACTATGCTACACCTCACAGGTCCCCTGAATGACACCTGTGAAGAGACTGAAGTTACAGCTGGGTTTCCTAGGAAGCAAGGAAATGCCCAAGCACCAGAGGGTCTGCTGGAGCTCCCAGTGAGCAGCAGGACAGTGCAAGGGTCAGACTATCCCTGCAGATATCCAGGGAGTTGTGCATGGGCAGGAGCCAGAAATATGAGCTCCAGCTTGATGGGCTGCCCTGCTTGGGAAGATGACCCACTGGATCTCTCCACTGTGCCAACAAGCCCTGAGCTCCTGCAAGGTGCTTTCCTTCAGTCCAGGAAGCCTTCACCTGGCAGCAGGGAAGGGCGGTGTCTGCTCAGCACCTGCCTGTCAACAAGAAACTCAACACACCCCACAGTGCCCTAGTCCTTGGCTTGTTATATGGGTGTTTTCTGACTATTTTCTGACTATCTCCCTGTTGGCTTGACAACTGGCACCAGTCAGGGGTTGCATTGCAAGCTCAGGACAAGATGTTTCACAAGTTATTTCACAGGAAATCTGTTTCATCCCAAATCAAACGCGGAGTGTTTGCTTTGGCACCCTTCTCCCCGTCCCTCTCCAACAACATCCCGGTGCAGACCCAATGCAGAGACCATCAGCAGGATTTTCAACATGATGCATAGCCTTTACGCAATCATCGAGAATTTATGACTTTATAAATGAATTATCAAAAATAACAACCCAGCCCACAATTCAAGAATAAAGCCCTTTTTCCGTTAACAAAAGCTGCTTGCATTTCATCAAGAGCTCAGCTCCTTTGGCATTAGCTGTTGCTGCTAAACCTGAGCAAGAACAAGGGTCACTGTCACTAACCCCATTTATGAGCTGCTTCAGGGTTTCCTTGGGCTCAGCCTTAAAAAGATCAACAGATCCTGCGAAGTTGGGCAAGGTTTTCCAAACCCTGCCTTCGGTGGCACCAGGGAGAGCTTTAGCCACTACTGGCCCTCACATGGTTTAGTTTTGCTCCCAGAGTCCCAGCTCCTTTGCTTTTCTGGTGTTAATAAAGATGTTTCTGGAGTTAATGATTACAGAGGAAGGTAAAGTGAAGGTGATCCCTGAACAGCACAGGAAGAGGGGGAGGCTGGGTTAAATAGAAGGAAAAGCTATGTTTTGTTTCAAAAGGGACACACTTTTCAAGTCAACTTCATGCCTTCTTTTTTCCTCCCTAAGTCACGCTGATTTTGAGTAGCCAAGCCCAAACCCCACCCACTGCCCTTTGGAAAAAGCCTTGGATGGAATTCCTCTCCCCTCTGAAGACCTGCCCACCCATACTCCCATAATGTTTCTCCTACTCGCTGGAGCTGTGATCTGCTTGTGAACCCAGTGAAGGCATTTGCCACCTCAGGCACTGCTCCCCACGTCCCTCCTGTGCCACTGCGGAGGAGTCCAGCAGCCCCTGGGGAGGGAAGAGCAACTTGGTAACATGCCAAAGACTTCCTGAAAAGCCAGAGCAACAGTAAGACTGCCAGCAGAGCTGATCACAATGAGAATCATGGCTGTTGACAGCCCAGTGTGGCCTTAATCAGATCTGTCAGACAATAGCTGACACCAAGGAAAATGAGCCCTTGGTGACATTTATGCAGCCCTTCATTAAGGGAGCCGGTGCAGCTCTGCAATAAGAACAAGCAACAGCAGTGCTGTGGAGAAAACTGCTCCAACACCAGAGGATGCTTCTTTTGGGATTGATAGATTTTGGGAACATCATTAAAAAGGGGCCAACTTTGTCACACTCAGAGGGGTGTGGGGTGGGCTGGTGCTTTGCTCCTAGCGCCAGCTGTACCAGATGGTACCCGCGGGTCTCAGCTGCCCCTCACAGCCATCTCCCTCCTGTGGTCCTGCACTCAGCAAGAATAAATACAAGTGTC
Organism: Platysteira castanea; assembly: GCA_013397175.1. Classification (NCBI taxonomy): domain Eukaryota; kingdom Metazoa; phylum Chordata; class Aves; order Passeriformes; genus Platysteira; species Platysteira castanea. The sequence continues at coordinate 306,106 of VYXC01012819.1, read as the reverse complement.
TGGGCACAGGCTCTGGAGACACGGCAAGAGTGAAACAGTATTTTCAAATTAAACAAGACATATCTGCATCCTTCACGTCACAGGCAGAATGACATGGCCAAGATCAAGCAGGATGACCTGGAGGGAAACCCGTTTCTTTCTGCAGAGAGTAAAGCAAGCTGTGATAAGCAAGATGCTCTGGCTTGGGAAGGGCAGAGCCAGAGCTTCACTGGTTTAGTTTGTGCAGGACAGGGGTCTCCAGCCCCTCACACACTTCCACCAGACACCCATGAGTGCTTTAGTCTTTTCCCCTTGGAAGTCAGCACAGGGCAGTGAGTTCAGACAAGGATCCTGGGACCACGTGAATGGCTCATGCTTGGAGTGCGACGTTTAATCAGTCCAGGGGATGTTTCTGGCTGATCATTCAGACAGCTTGATTATAATTAAGCACAAACATTCTAAGACCTTGATTTGCTGGGAAAATGCTGATTTTAAGAGGAATCCAGCACTGAACATGTCCATCACCATTGCCAGCACACAGAACTTGGGGTGTGATGGAGCCGATGCTCAGAGGCTGATGTAAAGCCACTCCAATGGCTTCATTTCTCCATATGACAGAGTGGAAAAGGCTCCATGCTGAGGGCAAAATGTGTCTTCCCAGGTAGACTGGGCAGGCTGCATATGCACAAGCCTTTTTTTGGGAGCCACACTTGGAAGTGACCCAGCAAGCTGTGTGGCTGGGAGAGGGAAACTTCATTTTATCTGCTCATGGTGACAGTGAAGGATTTATTCCCCTCACTCAGGACCAAAGCTGTGCTTTTCCAGCTGGAGACACTGAGAGCTCTGCATGGCCCTCATGGTGCCCACAGCAAGTTCCAGGTCCAGGATGCAATCTATAATCCTTGCAGAACACAGAAGTGTCTCCCAGCTGAATTTTACATTTATGCCAAGGCATCATGAGCAGGGCTAGGCCCAGATTAGTTTAAGGTCTCTAAATGTCCCTCTCTATGGCTCTTTATGGAGCCACAAGATCTCAGGAGGCATAGTGGGAACAAGCCAGGAGTGTTCCAGTCTGACCGCAATGAGATCAGGGGATAGCAATAACCATATGTCTAAAAAAATTTCATCTAGAAAATGTAACCTGGGAATAAAGCTTGAAAGAGCAGAGATTGTTTAGTCTAGAGGAGAGAAGGCTGAAGGGGATATAGTAACAACCTTCAAATGCAGAAAAAAATGCTTGCAAAGAGGAGGGAACACATTCTCCAGGTCTGCTGACTCCTGCAAGGAAAGTTTCAGATTGGAGAAGAAGAAAACTCTTCCTGTGTAATCACAGCAGAAGGTGACTGGGGCAGGCTCTGGTGCTGGAGGGTTTCCTTGGTACCCAAAGGCAGTGGGTGCCCATGCACATGCAGGGTGTCTCCAGATTCCTGGTCCCACACTGCCCTGGATGGGGTGAAGGTGGTACCAACCCCTGTCTCTTGAGGTCATTTGCCATTCCAGAGCTACACCCACCCATGAGGCCACATCTTCTTGAATTACCAGTATTTATGAACAGCTGTTGCACCTCCCTCTTAATGAAGTGTTTCATCTGGGAACACAGCTAATAACCCAAGAGAGCCTCGGTCCGGAAGAGCACACGTGGGTGAGACCCCACCATGCAGCCCTGACTTTCTCCTAACAAAGAAATTTGAGAACCTGTTTCCCAAGGCCATCAAAGGGAGCAGGAGCCCTGCTCTGGCCCATGGCGTGGGATGGTTATTAGCACATTACCAAGACCATTCCAAGGGTGCAAACCCAGGGATAACGTGCTGACCCCACCAAAATTTACTTCTGCACAATGCTCTGAGACACTGAGCACATCCATTGTTGGCTGTCCCAGAGGCTTACGCACTGGAAGAGATGTCACTGCTGCCTCCAGAATGGTGCTTCAGCCAGTGGCCATCCTAGAGCCAGACTGGTGCCAGCACTGCAGCACACGTAGACACAGCGGGTTTTTCTGCTACCGCTCTCCACTGCATGGGGCTGCCAGGCTAAATATTTCACTGTGGAGCCATGGAAACACACACTTCTCCAGTGAGCACAAGGGAAAGCTGCAGCTCAGCTGTGGGTGCTCGGTACATAACTGGAGCTAGCTGCAGCGCCAAGAAAACCAAGCAGGTTTCTGGTTAACATTCAGGTTTGCTAACAACACATTGTACCATCCCCTCTGAAGTCCCTCCCCACCCCTACTGAGAACTATGTTTATCCCATAAACACTGCCAAGGGAAATAACACCCGAATAAGCAAAGTGACAGCACAAAGATACCCCTCATGAACATCACCTCTACAACCTTGCCACAACAAAGCACTCAGAGGCACTTAAATCCCACTGTGTCCTTCGCTAAACAGGGGCTGCAAATTGCATTAATTATGAATTATTAGAGCACTCGGCAAATGACAGCAGAGAGGCTGCAGAGAGCACGTGGGCTGTGTGTGAGGCTGGGAATGGAACCCCCCCCATGAGGGGAAGCAGCTCCCAGCCCCCATTAAATCAAACTCTCTGGGAAGCTGTGCTAACACGGGGTGAGCCAGCATGCCACTGCAGGAGAGCACCAGCCACAGAATGCGAAATACCTGATATAGGATATTGCAAACAAACATGGCTGTGCTGATGCTTGCTTCTTGCCTTTACACTTATCACAGCAGACACACACACCTGTGCATCACAGCTCTCACCACAGAGCCCCACAGAGGTGCCTGCCAGCACCAAAACCTGACACCCAGCCCGACAGCCAGTGTCTAAATGCAGCTATAGATACACAGGAGGGGACAGCATGGCATCTCTTGTGTCCAGCCCCCTGCGCCAGAGTCTTCTCTCTCACACAGCATCAGGCATCCTCACCATCCCTCAAACAGGGTTTATTTCAAGGTCAATTCCTAGAAGTAAAAAGAAATTAAAGGAGAAACAGCCTGCAAAGAGCTTTGTTTATAACTCAGCTCCGTCTCACTTCTGAGCAACCTCGGGGTGTGCAGAAATAAAGCAGAACCTTTATGTAACTGGAAATCATGGTAAGTAAACCATTTGGGGGAAGGCAGAGCCCCCAGCAAGTGGGTCACAGTCCCACCAGCCTCCCATGGTGTGTCCCCATGTGCGACCCATGAATGTCACTGGGTATTTCCCACCCAATCAGTCCCTTCCAGCTTGGTGAAAGAAGTCCCTATATGCTGGGAAAAGGGTTGTATTTTAACCTAGAAGCCCCCCTATAGCTCCTTTATCAGCACTCCCATCTCCTGCACCCTCCCCAGCTGATGGCCAACAAGCCACGTTGCGGATGATGTGCTATTGCTTCCCCCAATAACATCTCCTTCCAGAAGTCCATTTTGGTTCTCCCTCTGGTTTGCATTGCCCCACATGCTCTGCACTGTCCATGTGTGACACTGAAGGGGTGAAGACATGCAAGAGGTTGGCCCCTGCAGCAGCAGGCACACCAAACCTCCCACTGTTGAGTGGCAAAAGGCTAATGAGGGCGAGGATAAATGTTCCTGACAGTTTTACAGTGGTTTGTCACTGGGCCTTTGGGGTGGAAAACCTTTATCTTCACACTGGTTTTGAAATTATCCGACTTGAATTAGGGAATGTTATACCTGTGCCTCAAAATTGCAAGAACTCCCCCCAGGGATCTCATCTTCCAACTTGGAAGCCGTTTTGTGCGGGCTGTGTCTGGGGGAAAGAGAGTGATAAAAACATGGTGGAGAGCTGGGAACCTCCTTTTGTCATAGAAAAACTCAGAAACAGCCAGTGTGTCATTTTCTGGATTACATAACTCAGCGGAGCACTCGAGGCAGCTGCCCTCTCCAGCCCAGGGGAGAGAGGAGCAGTGCTACTGCTCCTACTGTGGGATGCAGTGCTACTGAAGACATGGGGAGGGAGACCAGCATCCAGACTCCTCACTGCCCTCCCTGAGGCTGTTCAGGAGCTGCTCTGAAGTGTAGGATAGGCTGGGTTGATTAATGTTTCTCCAGAAAATACAACCTGGCCCTTAGTCAGAGCTTGTTCTTACCCTCCACTGCCCTGCAGCTTTTAGCTCCTCTGCAGGCAGAGGAAGAAAAGGGACTGGAGACAGATGATGCTGTCAGGTCACCCTGCAGCTCAGACACGCAGGGATCAGCCCTCTTCTCTCCACTTTCTGGGTATATCACAGTTGTTGTGTAGTCCTGCAAAAACAAACTATTTGGGGCCTTTGGGCATCACACAACACAGACCACAGGAGCAGTGCATGCTATTCAAGTGAAATCACATTCCACCCTGTAACAGCACCAGTTTAACATATTTTTAAACTGGATTTATGCCTGTGACAGATGCTCCCCACACCCAAACTCATTTTCTCAAAGAATCCTTAAAATCTGTTTCTCCTTTTGCATACAGCAGTGTCACCATTCAACGTGACTTCTACCTCCAAAAGGCTCCTGCTCTCTGCAAGAAGCACACAAAGACACTCTTCCCAGAGAACAACATTTATCCTGGAGGTAGTTTCTTAAGTGGGCTATTTGACCAGCTGTCATTTTGTGGAAATAACTGCTTGGAATCAGCAGAGATCAGCTCTCGATTTCTAATTCCACTGCCAGGTGCATGCAGCGACTGCAAAACCTTTCTGGAGGGAAACACAAACACAGAGAGCAGGGCTGATGGACCAAGTATCTTTTGGAAAGTGATTAACCCCTGGTAGGATCAGGCTTCTCATCATGAGCAAACCTTCCTGGACAAATTCCATCTTAGCATCGTCCCAATTGCTTAATGCAGAGAGCTACAAGGCAAACATTGCTACAGGATCCACTGGTTTTTGTTCTTGTTACTGCCATTGAAAAAAAACCAAACAACCCATAAACCCCAAAAGTAGACAAAGGAAGCACAATATAAAAGAAAATCAGCAAAAATTAGCTCACTCCTGGAAAACAGGCTGAGAAATACTGTTTCCTTTTTGCTTCTCCTTCTATGTAGTGCATGTAGTGCAGGAAGATACAGTCTTCAAGAAGCTGTAGCAGATTGGAGTCTGTTGTAGCCTCCAGCTGATGGCAGAATACGGATTTTCAAATAGAGACATGGAAGGGAAGGAGAGGTGCCTTCCACCAGCAGCAGACTCCGTGCTTTGCCAGTGGATGTGCTTAAAACCCATCAGCATTTGTGGCAATTACACAAGTGCAAACCACAGGACAGCAGAGACACTCCCATCTAATTCAAATCCTGACACAGAGCACAAGGAGGGTCACAGCCACCTCTGCTACTTGCACGTCTGCTGGTGCACTACTGCCCATGGTGACAGCAGAGCACAACCCAGCACTGTAAGGGCACATGCCCAGGATTAACACGGTGTCTCACCTCTTTACTAACGCATAAGGAAATGGATTTAAAGCGATTAAACAGAGCCTTTTGGTAAGGTAGAAAACCTGGGGTTTTGCAGGAGACTGGGGTCATGTAGACCTTGACCCATACAATGGCTGACCCTGAAATATTACAGGAAACAGCATCTGCTCACAGCAGGCAGCCTTCCAGCCAAAGGACTGGGATTACCACTGCAGAGCCCTGAGTTACCTGCATTACTGACTGTCTCCGGCTAATTAGTAGTTAAGTTGTAATAGAAACATCACAGCAAAATCTGCTGCCAGGGAGGTACCAGCTTTTAACATGTGTTTTCCAGGTCAGGGACTGTTTGCCCTTCAGCTCCCTATAAAAACCAGAATGTTTTCAGTGATGCCATAAAACCTTAGATGGATGCAGTGTTAATTATTTCACTTTATAAGGTGGAGCAACTGTGCAGCATCGGTAGCTCAAAGGGACTTAGTGTGTGGATGCCTGGGAGCTTCTGGCAAAGCAGAACTGGAGGATGCAGGGTGGAGGACATGGGATGAGCCAGACCCCTGGGCTGTGTTTGGGGGGAGCTCTGTGGGGGCCTTGCTCAGCCACAGCAGGGAGTGCAGGGATGGAAAAAGCCAGGCAGCCGGGTGCTGTGCCCTGACATCACCTGTCCAAAAACCTGCTCTCTCACAGACCTCATCCAGGTCATCAAATCTCCCTGTCCTCAAAACACTGCCAATTAAATGGGATGATAATTGTGTCCTCCATAATTGCAGACATGGCCCTAAGGGGAGCTGCCTGTTGCTGCCGCAGTGCCCCTAGCTCAGCTGAGCCAGCTCCCAGAGCAAGGAAAATTATTAGAACCTTATGCACTAATAAAAATATTATCACCTCACTCTGCAGAGGAACAGTGAACACTCACTGCAAGCCCCATCATACTGAATATCTGCTCCAGAAAGCAGTGAGCCGTTAAGGCAGTCACTGCCCTTGAGGAAACTCAGACTCTGGCTCCATATGGAGAATGGATGCCTTTGGAAGGTCTCCCCCCAGCATTTTAAAAAGGAGTTTCTAAAATGAAAGGCAGAATGATTTTCACTTTGATATTAAGGCTTTGCCACATTTTCTGTGTCTTGACCTATAGCCCTAATAATATGTTACACTTCAGCTCCAAAGCATGCAACAACCCCTCCACTGCTTAGGGATTGCTCATCCAAGCTTGGTGTTGCTCAAGACTCTTTGTACTCATGGGGTTTACAGAACACAAGTTTTCAGGAACACAAGAGGCTTTGGAAATGTGGAGCTTTGCTTAGGGAACCCTGTTTTGGAGAGCAATTCCCAATTCCCTCGCCATTTCACATCTATTTCTCCTCTGTGTATATCTGAGGCTGTTTAAGCAAAACCCTTCCCAGCTCATTAGCTTCTCCTCTGCCCCCATTTTTCCACTTGCTGGATAGGGAGATCCTGGATGAAACAGAGATCATTTCACATCTTCGGATGGGACTGGCAGCTTAGCTAAACAAACACACCAAACCCTGGGTGTGGGTGAGAAGGCATGGGCGTAGCAGAGCAAACCTGTCCATCCAGGCGGGGCAGAGCCCAGAACTGGGATTCAGAGGGGCTCAGTTCCCTATGGGCTTGGCAATCCTCACCACCCATTGCCAGCATCCTGTGGGGGCTCCTCAGGACCAGGCACAAACACTCCACAGGCCACTCCCTGCCAGCAACAAGGCAGAAGGGCTCTTCTTGCAGGGGGTTCAGACGCAAGTCCTGCCCAAATCCAAGCAATGCTTGGCTGGAACAGAGAAAAGCCCGGGGAGCGACAAAGCAAAAAAGCAAGGCAGTTTCTCCGGTGAGCAAATCAGGCTCAGTATTCTCTTTCCTGAGAAATTTTGTGCTGAGAGACCTGGAAGCTGTGGCGGGTGAGCGAAGCAGCGCAGGCTGCAGGAAGTACAGAGCCTGCCCAGCACCAGCTGCAGCCCAGAGCCGCACACAGACACGTCCATGCACATACACCCATCCCTGCAGCCGTGAGTGAAACCCAAACATGTTTGGGGTGAGAGGACTGAGAAATATGACCCTGGGATGTGCTCGTGAGAAAGAAGCTCAGCCCAATGAGACAAGCATCTTGCCTGGCTTTTCCCTGCAGTTTCTACCAAGGGGCTGGGGAAGAGGAATTAAAGAGCTGTGCATAGAGGGGGAGGAATTTCTTGTACCAAGTCACATGCTTGAGGACTGTATAACATTCAAAAGGGGTTACCTGGGCCTATTTCAAAGCATTTAAAAATATTTTTAGCCCGCAAGGGTAGCTGACAGCAGTCCTTCAAGTGCTGAAGGCTGGAATCTGCCTCTGCGTTAGCAGCTGGCCTTGATTTTCCCCCACTCTTCACAAAAGGGAGGATTAAAGAGCTTGAAAACGGTTTTTCTGAGCTGCACAGAAAGGTCAGCCATCTCTAAAGCCCTGCACTTGGTAAACAAGCAAGCAAATGGAGAGGAAGTGTCAGGCTTGTTTGGACCAGACAGACAAGCCTGTGTCACTGAATGATGGTCCCCAAGCTGTTGGTCACCCTCATATTGGGAAGACACTGGAGCACAAGGGACTCATTTACATGGAGGCCGTGCTGGGGTGGTCTCAGCGTGGCAGGAGCAGAGGTGACATACCTGTAGCATTGGAGAGCGCGAGGGACTCCATGGAGCCTCGGGGAGTCTGCTCAGTGGGCGTCTGGTCCTCTGTGAACTTGAGGGCATTGATGGGATGACGGGTGCGGCACTGTGATGTTGGCATCCCACCCTCCTCTTCCTCTTCATACTTGGGGACTTTGAGACTTCCTCTGGTCTCTGGGAAGCTCTGGTTGGACATATCGCTATAGCTCTCCTGTGAGCGGAGCCTCCCTGAGTAGTAGTCCTCTCTGCAGTCCTGGATGAAGCTGCCACCTTGGCTCTTCATGGCCAGCGAGGAGCTCCTCTTTGGGTTGCTGAAGTGTTTCACCCATAAATCCGACTGCGAGCTCGGGACCTGGGTGGGGTTATAGGAGGTTCTTATGTTGCACTGGCTAAGAAGCTGCAAGGGGGTTTGAGACTGGCTTTGCTCCATTTTGCCCCCATAGTGATAGAGCTCATCCCGGCTCCTCCACAAGTGGTCCCTGTTGAGGCTCGGTGTCTGGCTGGCCAGGCTCAACAGATCCATCTGCAGGGACAGCGGGTCCACGTCGGTAGAGAGACGGTTGGAGGTGACCTGCAGCTGGTTGCAGGGGCTGCGTGCCCCCTCGTCGCCCTTCCCCTTGTTCTTGCCAATCTTGGCGCTGCGGCGGGATTCCTTGGCTCGTGCGCTCTGGAAGGCCGAGTCGGAGGAGTCAGAGCCTTCGGGGTCATCACCAATGCTGCAGGCCCTGGAGCAGAAGATCTGCCCCTGCTTGGGCAGGAAGGGCCGTCCCAGCAGCGACTTCTTGCACTGGGCGCAGCAGAAGCAGGTCTCGGTGGCGTGCCAGTGCTGGCCGTCATATGTCATCTGGCCCTGGTCAATACCTTGAGGGGGAAGATGCAGAGTGTCAGGTTCATCTAACACTGCACTTAACACCTGCATCATGGTCAGGCTGGATGGGCTTTTGAGCAACCTGGTCTAGTGGAAAGTGTCCCTGCTGATGGTGGGTGGTTGGAATGAGATGACCTTTAAGGTCCCTTCCAACCCAAACCATCCTATGACCCTGTGATCCCCTCATGAGACTCAGCCTTGCTCCTGAAAGCCCTTTTTCAGGGTTTCTCTAATGCATGAAGTTAATCCCATTTTTAATTCCTCCCAGTTCTAATTCCAGGCCTTTGCCTGGGAGTTACTCTGTGTTGGGAAAGGCAGCAGAACCATGCCTCAAGCTATTTTGTATTAAACAGGGATATTTCCAATCATAAAACAAAGGAATGCAAGAGGTTCTCCAAAAAGTCCTTGAAGTAAAAATAATATACTGCTTATTTAAAAAAAAAAAACCCTCCAACTAAACCGTAATGAGGAATTTGTGCTGCCTTGGTTAAGTATGTAACGGAGCAGATGACATCTCTGTCCCTTGATGCTACTGTGGTCCCATCCTAACTTTATTTTGGCTTCTGGGGCCACATCTCCAAAAGAGAATGGAAAGAGCTGGCACCAGGGGTCAAGCACACACCCTTGCCTTGCACCCAGCCACACTTCCTGGGTTGCTTCACCAGGTACACCTTGGGTTCAGTAAAGGAATTGACACAGAAAGTCTGTCCCTCACCAGCCAGACTCCAGGGAGCAACATCTGCAGAGCACTCTCAGTCAGAGCGGTGAGAAAAGCTCCTGAGGTTTCAGTTGTAACATTTGCACACTTCTTTAAGCTGCTGTTCCTGGCCAAAGCCCCTGCTGCCCTCGTTCCCTGAGAAACTGCCGTGGGCTGGCCGGCACAGCAGGTGCTGCACTCACATGTGCACAGCACGTGCCTGCACACCTGCTGTGGGGCCAAGTGCTGCCAGGTAGCTTATAAATGAACAGTATGTTAATGGTCTGTTTTATTCCAAGCTTAATTAGGTTTAGTTTAATAGTTTTTTTCCTCCCCTGATAGTGACCAAAATGCTTTTATACGGATGGGAGTGCTACGCTTGTGGGCAAAAGAGAGACAAGACGGTGGGTGGGATTTTATCAGCTCCTTTTCCACTGCCCAAAGCCATCTTGCAGAGGAAGGAGTGCAGCCTCTTTACTCCATCCTTACCTACCCAACCCAAGTCTTACAACACTAATCACATGCTTACTTTTGATTTACATAGCTCATGGGCACAGTGCTCAGTTCACTACGAGCGACTTGCAGCAAAATGGTTGCAGTCCCTCCTTTGCTAGAAATGTGCAGATATGCACAAAACCAGACATTTTACCCTGAAAACCTGACAGTCAGCAGGCTCCAGTAGGCCTGCTGGAGTCAAGGACAGCAGATGGGAGAAGCACAAGAGAAGGGACCATGCAAGAAGCATTAACAGCTGCTTCTTCACCGTTCTGCAGCTGAGCTTTTGGGAAGCATGTGCTGCAGGTCACAGCAGACACATCCTCCAAGTGCTTCACTGAAACCCCGAGTTTCCCCTCCCTGTGCCATCTGGCTGCTGCACAAGAGCAAAATGATTGTTTTCTTCTTCCCCTTCAGCGCATGAAATATTTGAACATGTGAGCTCACCTCCATGGACAAAGGAGGGGCTGCCTGCGTGCTCATGGTGCTCAGCCAAGTGGCAAAGGGGGCTGGGGAGAGCAGCAAGGTGCTTCCCAGCCCACCCAGCTTGCGGACAGCTAGCTCCCTGAATTAAGTGCATTTTAAATCACTGTTCTAGAAACATAAATTGACCCTCATGCATTATTTCTTTCCGTCTGAGAACATCTATCTGCAAGTTGATTGAAAAAGGCTCAGAAACAATAATGACGCCTAATGAACAAGCATCTTTTCTGACAGTAGCTCATCAAATCATGGGATCCTTTGGCAAGCTTGGATGGGAAAAATCTGAGTCGAAGAGCCAGGTTGTTTACAGGAAAATGNTAGAGAGGAGAAAAGGTGGAGCTACCCTGGCTCCTCATCTTGCTGCTACCCCAGCCTGGGTGCTTATGAAGGTGATTGCAGTCATTATACCNAAAAAAAATTCCAGAGAAATTCTATTTGCCCTCTGATAATCCTCCCCCCATCTCTGACTACAAAAAGAGGGATAAACAGTGGTTTAACCAAATAAATCACCATGTTACCTCCTTGGTGGGATAGGAGAGAGGCATAAGCACATTTGGTTGCCCCAGCCACACATAGTCCTGCCCGCAGCCCCACAGTGTTGTCAAGGACTTAATGCAACAGCTCTTGTCAGCAGCAAGCTCCCCAGCGGCGCTGTGCCTGCTGCCCTCCTGCACGTACCGATGTGCTGGGCGCAGGTGTCGCAGTACTCAGCGTACAGGGACTCAAAGCAGCTGCAGCAGTAGGGCCTCCCATCCTTCATGATGTAGCGCTGCCCCCCCAGAACCGTCTCACACTCGAAGCAGCAGAAGTGCTTCATGTGCCAGTGCCTCCCTTCAGCTTCAGTGCACTCATCGGCAAAAATGATCTGGGGGAAGAAACACAAGCATGGAGCAGAGCTGGTCAGAAAAGGGACCCAGGATGCAGACACCAACCTTTGTGTCTCCTGCCTGTGCATGGCAGCTGTGCCCCTTTGTTCATACAACCTCCAAATTTTACAGCTAACTCACCCAGTCCTGCATGGGAAACTCCCCTGGTTTGGTTTGTGGCAGGGGCACCCATCATTTCTTAGGAAAATCCATTAAAATGCAAATTCCTCAGAAGTGCGTTAGTGCCCAGACTACAAAGTGTTAAGGCAGAGCTGCAGTAATGTGCTTGTAAGCTCATCCATCAAGTGGAGAGGTTGATCAGGGTAATAAACACACTTATATACATCCTATCGATCTGGTGGACTTCTGAAGAACAGAGCAGCTGCTTACTGGAACACATTTACCCATCTCAGAAACAGGGACCTGACCACAAAGGATGAGCAAAAACACAAGGAGAAGTGGCAGCTCTCTAGAGAGGAGAAAAGGTGGAGCTACCCTGGCTCCTCATCTTGCTGCTACCCCAGCCTGGGTGCTTATGAAGGTGATTGCAGTCATTATACCAGTGGAGAAACTGAGGCACAGAGCACTGTTAAGGATGACTTGGAGAAGCAGCCATCTAAAATGTCTTCAGCAGATCTCACCCTATCTCAACTCCCAAAGCCAAGCCAAGGGAGCCAGCAGCCCCAGATCTGCTTCCTGGATCTCTACCCTGGCACAGGGTACACCAAAAACGTTCCCCTGCAGATCCTCCTTCCCCTGAATTATTGTTTCTCACAATTAGCACTTGATGTTTTAGGGGAAGAAAAGAACGCTGAAGAAGGAGCTGAAAGAAAGAATTAAATGAAAATTTGCAGGGATAAAAAGTACATGAAAAAAATTACCCAGCCTATGCCACAAAGAAATAGAGCCAGTCAAATGGTTAGGGGTTGTTTTTCACTGGTAACACTACAAATTTAATTGGACACATACATCAGTGCTCTTCATATTTAAAGTGCATAGAGTCTTGGATATTTACTATTACATGCTTGCAAAGATGGAACATGGTATTTTACAGTACATACAGTTTTCCACACTATGGCTTTCATAACTTTAAAAACCAGAACAATCTCCTTCACCAGCCTTTGAAACAGAGATGGACACTTGAGAAGTGCTCAGAGGTGACTCTGTACGGTTTTCTATATTAGTTTTGTATTCTATTTGCTCAGCTTCCTATAGCCTGTTAATCGCCTCTCTCAAAGCCCATTTCAGCTCAGCATGTTCTCAGACATGACCGCAGTGGCTGCCGAGTTACTTTCTGTTGGAGTCAGTTTGGGAGGTTGTAGCATCCCGCCAGAACACCCCCCGGACCTGCCATACGGACTTGTAGAAACACAGCACTCATCCCACCAGGGGCTTCTTCTGGGGAAATGGAAGATCACCACACCCAGCTGGGCTAAAATCACACAGCATGGGGGCTGTGCTTCTACTGGAAACACTCATGGAAATCCCCCAGCTTCCTGCATGTAGATGAGGTCCTAACTCAGAACAGTCCTAGGCAGACTGCAACTAAGAATATCTGAAACCTTAGGAAAAGCTTGCTCAAACCCTTGGCAAAGCCAAGCCATCAGGTTTGGTGTGTATGCCTTCATGAAAAAGTCAGGGACGGAGGGTAAACACCACCCAACCCTCTTGTGCCACCCCAGGGCAGCAGTGCTCGTGGCTGATGCTGGCTCCTACCTCATCACATGCAGCGCAGCGGGGCTTGAGGCACTCGGCGTGGTGCCTGCCACAGTAGATCTTCCCATCCTGGTAGAAGTAGATCAGGTCGACCAGCAGCTCGTTGCAGACGCTGCAGATGAAGCAGGGAGGGTGCCAGCAGACGCCGTGTCCCGCTCGCGAGGCGAAGACAGCCATGTCCCCTCCATTGATCTGGCCACCGCACTGTCAGGAAAGCTGGAGATTAACGAGGGGGTGCAGGTGACCCCACTGCCACCCATTGCCAACCGGATGCTCTCACGATCACTTCCCTGCACAATGCCAGGAGCAGAATTGACAATTCCATGTCAAATATCCTGAAAGGTGCCCTGACAGACCCCGGCACTCGTACCTGGCAGAGCCATGGGCAGATACTTGTCCCATGAGCCTCATTAAATCATAGAACGGTGTGACTTGGAAGGGACCTGAAGATCATCCAATTCCCCTGCCTTGGGCAGGAGTACCTTCCACTAGATCAGGTTCCTCAAAGCCTCATCCAGTCTGGCCTTGAACACTTCCAGGGATGGAACAGCCACAACTTCCCTAGGCAACCTGTGCCAGGGTCTCAACACTCTCACAGGGAAGAATTTTTTTCTAATATCTAATCTATACAGTTTAAAATCTGTCAGTTTAAAGCCATTCCCTCTATCAATATATGCCCTTCAGCTCTATCTCTCTTCAGCTCCCATGTAGTCCCTTTGGGTACTGGAAAGGTTTTAAAGGCACCCTAGAGCCTTCTCTTCTCCACGGTGAATAACTCCAACCTCTCAGCCTGTCTTAAGAGGAGATGTGCTTCACTTAACTTGGGTGATGCAGGTACCAGTTCATCAGCCATTACCCACCTGCTCACAGATGGCTCCTGTCATGGTTACAGGGAATGGCCGAACATTGCCTCTCCCTAAATTTTCCCTCTTCCTCTGGTTGCTGAAGAGTTTGAGCTCCCTCTTCTCCTCCTCATCCAGTGAGTTGCAATAGCGGACCTAAAAAACACAAGTGATGCTCAGTGCCTGGGGTGTCCCTGGCTCGCCAGCCAGTGAGGAGCATTCTACAGGCCCTGCAAACCTCTGCCCTTGGCTTGGGGGAGGCTGGAGAAACAAAGGTGTATGGGCTTCAGTATTGTGGGGTTTGGTCAGAATTTCAAGAGGTGGAGATGAGAAAAAAGGGCAGGAGAAGTGTTGCTCTTTGGGTGCTCAATTTGTAGAAAAGTCTTACTAGTTGGGCTCTCAGAGTCCCACCCAGACCAGCAATTGGACTGATGGTGTTCCTGCTTTCTCCATCAGCCTCCTGTGGCAGAAGTCTTCATAATATTCCACTGGCATTTCTAGAGCACAGACCCTTTTCTCTGCACAAGTGGTGGTACAGGAAGAGTTCCAGTGACTTGTGAACTATTCTTCCAGCAAAGGATCAAGCCTGCACATTTGCAAAACCTCTGCATTGCAAGGTAATAAGGAAATAAGTAAAATAAAAGGATACAAACAACAAATGATGCAATTCCCCTGAAGCTTATAAAACTCTGAGGTTTTCCTGGCTATTTCCAACCTGCATGCTTAGCTCTTGGCTAGTTGCATTTCAATGGGGAATACAACTGAAGAGCCAGAGAGGTCAAATGTAGCACCAGGGCCCAATCCACCCTCTGTTACTTGGGAGAGAAGGCTCGTGGAGCTGAGGGTTATTCACATGAGCAACCAGCACACCTTGAATTTTCAAAGGAGCAAAACTGAGCATGAAGGGAAACTGGATGCAAAATCTGCCAGTCAGAAGAAAATACACACAGACTCATGCATCCAACTTGCAGGAACACAGGCTGCAGTAGCAGCATTTGTGTGTATTTATTCTTATGTTTTTTGGCTGTGAGAGGCTGTGGGTTTCCAGCAGCTACCAGGGAAGCAGGCAGGCAGGATGGTGCTCAAGGGTGTAGGGGAAGAAGCCCCTTCCTCATGCCTGGAGCTCCCCCCATGTGCTCCTCCCGACAGTCCTGTGGCACTCAGCCACGTGCAGGCAAACTTGTTAAAATCTGACTGAGATCAAACAAGTTACCTGCATGTATTTCCCAGAGCGGCTTCTTCAGAGAGTAGCATGAAAATAATTCTTTTTGTTTACACAGGGAAATTTTGTGGGTTACCAGAAGCTAGTGTTCTCACTGGTGAGATCAGGACGTCAAAGACCAGACTCTTTTTGCTGCCTCCCATCATTCTTGCAAGACCTAAGAAGGTTTATTTTGCTCTGACTGGTTTTGACTCAACCTGCGGCCTCCCAGGCTCTCCACGCTCATGAGGCTCAGCCCAGCTGAAACCCCTCCTCAGCACACTCACTCCTCCCACTCCCAAAGTGAGTTGGAAGCAGCAAATGGGAAAAGGCTTTCGCAACTTTGGATCTGTCGCTAGATAATCTCAACAGCATTCCAAGCCACTCTTAACGGGGCCTTGGCCTCCAAGGGCTGAGGAAATGCTTTTATTTCAGACAACTGAAGAAAGATGACTTAAATTTTAACTTTAGAAACAAACAACTCCCCACCTCCAACAATCAAAGCAGGGAGCAAATATAGCAACTTAAATAGCAACATGACCGAAATTCAAGTAAATCCCCCTGAAAAGCAAAAGGAGTTGAGAAAGGAAAGCCACACTTCCCACAAGCAACCCCAGGAGGAGCACCCACTCCCCACCTGCAGCCCTGCTGATGTCCAAGGACATTTTTTGGATACTGACCTCATTGTCATGTGGTGGCAGCTGGTGAAGAAGTTGCTTTATGCGAGATTTTTCTCCCGGGCTGTTCACATAGGGAACCTTGTCTTCGGGCAAGCAGCTGTAGTACTGGTGCACCTACGGAGCAAGAGAGGGGACTGCAGTGGGGTTCCCTGGCCAAGCCCATGCCCCTGTGCCAAGCCAGCAGCCACCCCCCGAGGCAGCAAGCCTCAGGGTCTTCCCAAAGATTCTGAGTAGGAAAATACAGCCAGGAGCTGCTTCGGGTTTGTTGTCTTTTGCCCTCTGAGGAAGAGGGGTGGCAGCCCCGGCGAGGTGGGCACGTTACCGTTTGCTCCGTCAGCCTCCATAGCGTGAGCATTGCGCTGGCTGCGGGGATGTGTCAGCACCTGCCTCGGCAAGGAGGTTAAAAAGGCTGCACCCCGGCAGTCTCTGTGTTGCCGGCTATCTCAGCCTCCACCTCCATCAAACCCCTCCAGGCTGTTTTCTGCAGCAATTTGTGGAAATAAACAGCAGATAAAATCTGTTGGAAGGCTTAGTTCTTCTCTTCTGTCTCAGAGCATGTAATTAAAACCAGCTATTAGAAAGGCTGAGGAACAGTGTGCCTTGGTGCTGGGAGCGCAGTGCAGCCTGGAGAGGAAGCACACCCTGAACCCCAGCGTCTCTCCTGTGACTGCCACGCCTGGGATGTGCACTCAAGGGCTGGGCCAGCACCGGGAGGGGACTCACTGGCTGAGGATCTGCTCTGAAATGGCCACGGTTGAGCAGCTTGGGAAGAACCAGGAGAAGGTAAAGGTAAGGGAAGGCTCAGCTGGGATTGGGATTCTCTGCAGCCCCAGATGCCTCCTGATGCTTGGGCAGAAGCAGAGGGCTGGCTGGCTTCCTTAAATCTGTTCTTGGCTAGAGAGAAGCGGTGTGTACAGCTTTCTGCTTTTACCATGGTGGGATTAGCCCCAAGATGTCCCCTCAGATCTCAGCAATTAATTCTGGACTGGCTGCACTGCCTGCAGCTTTCACAGGGCTTTTCCCAAATGACACTTCCTTTGCAGCAGTTTCTGATCAGCTTTTTCCCTTGCTGTATGCTTTGGACTTTGGCCTAGAAGGCACCACCTGGGCTGGCTCTCTCCAGAGAAGCCCTCTCTGCCTGCACAGCCCCGCAGCATCTGCAGATGACAAGCTGCTGTGGGTCACCGGGAGGAATGGGGACATGGGCTGGTCACACAGGGCTGGCTGGCAGGGGAGCTCACCCATGGGCTCGCAGGCTGATGGGAGTGGCTCATACGCAATTATCTTCCACAGGAAGAAATACCCTTTTATTCTTGAATAACTATCCAAATCTAGCTTTATTCAGGAATAATTGCTCTGCATTCATCTCACTCTCTGCTCTCATTCAGAACTACCTGCGAGCAAGAGCTGCTCCGGCAACTTTCTCAATTTATGGTTCCTCCCCAAACCGATGTCACCATCCACCTTTCCCCATCATCAGGTTTTCCAGAAAGGGAGATTTTACCAGATTTCCACACACAACTCTGCAGTGCTGATGACAAGGGAACTGCTCGTTCATGTTCATGACGAGGAACATGCTGAGCATATGCCACTGCAAAACCCTAAATTTGTTTTGCTAAGGCACAGCAGAAACAGACCCACCAGCTACGGAAACTGTCGAAGAAAGAATGGCTGTGAAGTATTTTGTTATGTTAAAAAGAAAATAAACTATGTACATTAGAATACTTACTTTGCATTTATAGAGCATCCTTCATCCAGGGACATCAAAGTACATTAAGAACACTAAAATTCTTATGACATGCTACACAAGGTAGCAAATATACACATTGCAAAGGACTAATTGCAGGATCATGGTACTACATGAGCTCCCTGAGTTCATGCAGCAGGTCTGTAGCAGAGTTTGCAGTTGAAAATCTCCCAGCAATGCCTCACCTGCCACACCATACCCTTTCCTGGGCTGCCAGGCTTCCACACTGCCACGCTGTGCCTGCCCAGCCAGCACACACTCCTGCTGGCTTCTCCTGCCAAATTCCCCACATGTGGAGAGGCTGCTCACTGTGCCCTGCGCTCACATTGGTTAGCTTATGTTTTGATTTCTTGCAATGAAGTCATTCTGCCCACCCAGTCCTTGAAGTTGGTGGAGACCATAAATTATTTTTTTTTAAGAGCTGCCAAATTCCTAAAGCAACAAGCCCCAAGATGCTCACCCTGGGCAAAAAGCAAGGATGCGAGCTCTTCCTTCAGCTGCCTGGGTGCTGCCTTCCCAGAGCACAATCCAGCAGGATGTACGTGCCCAGCTCCACTCCTGCTTCCATTGGGAAGTTTTCCATTTAGTCTCAGCAGGTCTGCAGGAACTGGTTCCCATCACACCAGCAACACAGCTTGGCAGGGATGGGCAATTTGGTTTGAGAAGCAAAACAAAATAAATACAACATGCTCCAACCTGTGTTCTGTTGCCTGAAATAACCTGAAAGGGTTTGCTTTGGATCTGCATCAGCCAAGGGAACCTTCTACAGGAGTGCTCATGGAGAGGATGGAGCAGAGGCAGCTGCCAATCCTTGTCCAGTGCCTGTGGAATATCTCATGAGGAGAAAATCCTTACGCCTGCCAACAGCTTTCTCCAGCCACCATCCCCTGCTGGGGAAAAACTTGAACCAAAGGGACGCACAGATCCTTTCACCTGGGACACCACTTCTATCCCAAGAGATCCATCCAGAGGGCAGATGAAGTGTAGGACACCCCTTGCCCAGGCTGACATTAGGCCAGGCCTGTGCATATAACAGTCTCTCAGGCATCACCTATTCCCATGGCATGAACCCAGCTCCTTGGATGAGAGACCAAGACTGAGAGGGACAGAGTCACAGGCTGCCAGTGTCCCTGCCTCTGTGCCCAGCTGGCGGCTGCTGACAGCATTTCTGACCTAGTGTGGGAGCAGCTGGCAGCTGGGCTGGCACAGGCCCATGTGATGCTTAAAGAAGGAAAAGGGGATTCTTAGCTCAATCTGGCTTTTCAGGGAAAAAGCCTGAAGAAAGTGTTAACTTGCTGGAAAACTAGAACTGCTCAGTCTGCACTTTGCTTTTGTACAAAAGGTCACTGTTTTATGCTAAAGTAACTCCTCCTCCATCCAGCTCTGGGTTGCAGCACACACAAGCCTTCTTGTAGCTGGTGAGCCCTGCAGGGCCAGGACCAGACCCCGCATGAGCTGGCTGATGGCTCCTCACTGCCCTAACAGGCTCTGCAAGTTACACCCAGATTAGGGTAACAGTGCAGGCAATGACCCTGGAGAGATAACATTTCCCCTTTAAACCATGCAGTATCTGTAACTGTTTTATTATTAACTACTTCTGCTGTACAACACAGCAGCTCTGCATCCTCCTATTTCCCCTTGCAACAGATCTGCTCTGCTGTGATTATCCCAACAAGCATCACGAACACACAGAAGCCCCTTGTGGGGCTGGACTAGATTTCATCCTCAGCTTCCACGCTTGCCCCACTTCACTCTGACTTCTGCTCACATCTGGATGAGAGAGATCCAAAGGAGTCTGGAAAACATCAGGCTGAGTTAAAATAAGGCTTCAGACAACATCACAAGGTCGCAGATGGCATGGGGGCGGTCTGGCCAGTGCACTGGACATGGCGCCCAGCTGTGGGTGCTGGGTGCCGTGGGATACTGGCCGGCTGGGCAAGCCCCATCCTGCCCCAGGGAGGTCCCACTTGGACAGGCTCTGTGCTGCCAGAACCTGGCACAGCAGATTCCCAAGGTGTTATTCTCAGCTTCAAAAGGAAAATGTCCAAACACCAAGTTTTGCTAACAAAAACTGATACATTTTGGGAATTAACAGCTGCTTAATGCTAAAAGGGAGGAGGGGAGGAGGGGGAGGTAGAAATTAAAAAAGAAATAAACCAGGAGAAAGGAAAGAACATAACGTAAAAATGGGGTAGGAAAAAGCCTTTAAACTGGAGCCAACTTTACTCAAAGGCACTGAGGAAAGTAATTACATTAGTTTACAAATGCCTTTGTGTTCTGTGGTCTTCTTAGGTTTGGGCTATGTTTGCAGTTTAACTTTGACAGTTTACAAAGCTACCCTGGCCCTGCTAAATAAAGACAGGACTGTGGCTTGTCCTGGCAGTCCCAGGGTGACCAGTGACAAAACCCACATGAGCATATCTGTGAGCAAAGCCTCATACCTCCTAGAAGGAAAAGTTTGCAAACATCCTATAAATTCAAGCTATTGATGACAGCTCTCTTTGATCAATGAATTAAAAGAGTTGGAGGGGAAGTATCATGTTTCTTATGCCACGAGTTGCTGTTGGGAAGTAGCATTTGGTTGTACTTGCCCTTCCTAAAGCACCCACCAAACCGGGCTGTTTGGGATGACTGTACGGCTGGGATGGACTACAAAGGAGCACACGGTGTCCTGGTGCGGGTGCCGACTTGCTCAGCCCTCACAGCTCCAGCACAGCCAGCTGGGCAATCCCGCCTGGCTCTCATGAAACCAAACAAACTGCAAAACCAACTGCAAGCCTTTTGCAAAGAGCCCTGTGAGGGCAGGACGTGCTGGCCTGTGTGCAGTAGGGTGCCTGAACATGGATGTCCCCAAAAAGGGGACCTTGGTGAGTCAGCCACTATTCAGGCACAGCACAGTAATTTATCACACAAAGTGGAGTCTGTTCAAAATACAGGCACACCAGCATTCCCCAAGGTCCGCCCCATGCCCAGGACAGTATCATTTCCCCTGGGAACATGCCAGGGTACCACAGCCCTGGCAGCCCATTCCATGACAGCCAGGGATGTCCCATGGCAGCACAGGGAGCTGGTGGCACATTGATGCATGTGTGCTCAGCTGTGGCCCCTTCTCCTGGCTCACTGCTGCATGCAAACTCCCATGGGATTTGGCTGCTGAGGGAAGAAGGCAGCCACTGGCTCTGACAAGCCTGTGCTGGCCCGGGTGAGCAGGGCTGCTCCTGTGGCTTGCCTGCTCCTCCCCAGTGCCGGCTTCTGAACAGCACACATCAGGCTTTAACGATCCTTTATACTGAGCACTTAAAATTGACAGAGAAACAAACCTGATGCTTTTGTACGTCTCTCATTCCTGCCGGCCTCCCTTGGAAAAGCAAGGGGGAAAAATCCCAAACAAACCACATGCAAATAACTCTCCCAATATGTCTGTGAAACGTTGGAAGTGCTCGTACACGTCGACTCACAAGCTCCACAGATGACAGCACGTGTGAGCCTGGAAAATGGGTTCAGTGTGCTTTGGCCTGAGTCTGGCATGTTCTCCTTTTCCAAGCCCATTAGGATACAAAGCACTGATTTATTTTTTGAAACAAAACAATCCTTACAGCAAGTCCAGATGCTCTGAAATGAAGAGTGGGAACTGCTGGCTGGGTC
The DNA here is from genome assembly GCA_013397175.1 of Platysteira castanea. Taxonomy (NCBI): domain Eukaryota; kingdom Metazoa; phylum Chordata; class Aves; order Passeriformes; genus Platysteira; species Platysteira castanea. The sequence goes on along the minus strand of VYXC01012819.1, from coordinate 284,894 downwards.
TGCCAAGCATGGAGATGCAGCCAGGCACGCACCCTGGAGGGATCCAGAGTGCCCCCTGAGAGCCCAAGCCCCAGCTGGGAGCAGACCTGCATCCCCCCCAGATCTGTGAGTGTCCATGTGCCGACACACAGCAGTGGGAGGCAGATGCAATCCTTGGTGCCGGGCAGTCCGGCATCCTGCAGTGCTGGGTTCGCTCTTGGAAACCTGCTCCTAAGTCAGAGGGACAAAGACAGGGAACAAAGGAAAATGAATTTTTCTAAGTGCTATTTGTTCTGGCACGCACTGCGGCTTTCCGCATGCTCCTCTCCCATGGCTAACGGCAGCTGAGGCGTCAGCGCTGCTGCTCCCCAGTCGAGAACGACATCCATCCCTGCCAAGCCTTTGGAGCAGCTCTCGGTCTGTAAGAGATCCCGCGGAAGCGCTGCTTCCTGCTGGCATCAAAGAGGAACCATTTGAATGAAGGCCCTATGTCCACACGTGTTATACTTGTGAAAGCATATGACATGATTTTTCTTTTTTTAATCAGAAATTGAATTTGGATTAAAAACGACCAGATCAGTGCTTTTAAAAGCATCAATAGTGGTCTATGCTGAGGTCCCTGCAGGGCTCAAGGTCCCCTGGAGCACCAGGAACGATAACGATCACCTGCTGCATTGATCATCACTGATCATTCCCCTGGGTGCACTTAAAATGCTCTTGGATTTCTAGGGTAGCACACTAACATAACACTGAAACACAGAAAAGCTGTAATTGCACAAGGGAATAAAGCTCCAGGAGAAGTTTCTATAGGGTAGTCCAGGGTTTTTCAGTTTCCTTTTCCATTCCCTGCTCCTCCCCTGCCTCTCACCTCTCCTGACCACCACATACCTGCTTCAAATTTCAGAATCAAGCAAACCATGTCAGGTGAGGGCTTTGGTTTCCGTGGTCCACCAGAAGTAGCTGATTCCCTCCCTGATAATAAGATTGTTCAAGGATTAAGTAATTTTAACAGCTTTCATTGGCTCATCAGGATCAGGACAACACCCCAGGATACAGAAACGGAGCAGAAGTCCGGACACATGGTTTTGCCATGGGCTTTTTTGCAGCATGGGATGTGCTCACACTCCTCCATCCACTCTGTTGCAGGGCAGGGGTAACAGCTCCAGGACCTCCTACCTCACCCCAGCTGCCCCCAAATCATGCAGCACTGGCATCACAGGCAGAAAAAAGCATTCTGTGTGTGGGACTGCTGGTCCATCCAGCAGCTGGGAAGCATTGGGCACAGTCTGATGCCTGGAGGCTGGATTTAACAGCTCCAGCCTTGAAATAAGAGCTGTTAACTGCTGGGCTATTTAGATACTGAGAGAGTTCACTGGGAAGGTGATGGACTTACCACTAGCTCAAACTGAAATTGGAAGCTTTTCAAAATGTGCTGAAATGCAGCTTTTGGGTAAAATACTCCAGCGTGCACATGTGTAAGGGGGCAAAACGAGAGGCAGCTGCAACTCCTGGGAGCAGGGTATAGAGTAACAGCTTTTCCTCAGTGCCATCAGCTTTCCATTCACCTTGCTCTGCTCTCAGGATCAGGATCTACCAAGAAGGTAGAGCTCTTCATGGGCATTTTGTCCTTCCTCTACCAAGTAATAAATTAGATTGTCTGCTCCCAATTACTACACAGGTTTGGGGCACAGGGTCACTTTGGTCTGTTTTACTCCTTGCTGCATGCAAGACTTCAGTCTCTTGAGGAGAAAAACAGTAAAACAGAACTCAGAGGGCTCAAGAAAGAACAAGATGGTACAATGACCATGACACATAGGCACAAGTGAGACACACGTCCCCCAGAAATGCCTGGCCCAGATAATGTACTTTCTACCTCACCAGGTGAAAGTCTTTATGTAAATGCATGTTCAGTATAGGTTCATCTTTGTTCTCCTTTCCTCACTTTGTGACCTGAACAGCAACTGATGAAACTTAGAGGTTTTATAACTCAAGCCCTTGCAACAGTTCCTGTAACAGATCCAGAAGAGGGATTAACATATATGTTAGACCCTGAATAAATTCCCTGTGACAGCTACAAGTTTCACACCACTGCAAAGATCTTGAGGTCCAAGCTCTAACACCTGCCTTAGAGAAAAAGGGTCCCATGAACCTTCATGCTGCTAATTTTAGCTCAGATGAGATTTTCATAACTTTTTAAGGGACTCAACCAGAGCAACTGTGTTGACAACAAGTACTCACGGCACATGCAAGGTTCTCAGATGATGGCATGCCAGAGCCATACAAAAAGCCATACCACAGTTGAAGTAGAACCCCATCTTTTGTTTAACTGGAAATCTCTGCCCATAACCAGCTGCTCCTATTACTGAGACATAATAAAGACAGATAAAAAATCCTTTGTATCCAGAAATTCAAGCTGGCATGTTATAACCCCTTCGGATTTCTTCAAACCACAGGCCCAAGGAATTCAAGGCTGCACATTCACATGTATTTACAAATGCCTTGCCTAAAAATGTGAAAAACACATCACAAAAGGACTTATTTTCAAGCATCTGCCCTCAAACTTATGTCACTGCAAGGAGGATCAGCTGTCGGACTGCCAGCCCCAGCACACAAGCTGGCTCCCAAAGATGCCTTCCTCTGACTCTGCAGCCAGGCTCAGTCTCGGATTTTGCTTTGCTGAGGACACACTTCTCTAGGTGTTTGCCCATTTCAACACTTTGACACTTATTTCTTTAACCAATCATTGAACTGCAGGCAGAAGAAAAGAGCATTTCTGAAAGCCCATGTCCCCTGCTTCTATAAGCCACCTCTGCCATTCCCATCTGCATCCCTATCTTCCAGAAGAGAAGTTCCTCTTCTGCTCATTGAGGTCCAATCCAAGTGGGACTAGACGCCACAGAAGCCTCGTGGCCATCCTATGTAGCTGATTGCAACTACAAGAAACCCCATTTCCTTATCACATTGTAATTTATGGAGCTAAGTCCTGGGTTTTTACCCGTCACTCTCCTGGCTGGCAGGTTGTCGCTGAGCCTCATGCCTCCAATGATTTCAAACCTCTTCAAATTTCCTGCCTGAATGCATTTTGAGACAGTTTATGTCTATATTCTTGGGCTAAAGTTGGAGCTTGGATAACTGATCTTCCCCCTCTAATGAACAAGGAGGGATCATAACCTCTCAATTTGCTAGGCTGGACAAACTAAGCTCATGTAGGCTCTTCAACGAAATAACATTTCCAGTGTCCTTCCAGTTTACACCCCTCTTTCTTGAGCAGACATGCCATACATTTTAGTTGGTTTACCAGAAAAAAATTTATCACACCTTAGTGCAGGGGTGCTATAAATTTTTAAATTACTATCCTAATCCCTGTGTTATAAACATATTTAGAAATATATTGCACTTACGGATTTTGAGTAAAGCCCATTGTAGTCTTACACACTGATGAGCCATAATATAAGGCATAACATCCAGCTCCACTCCTCATTACAATGTTTGGATCAGTACCTGTGAACACCGGACCAACGCTTTTTTTGTCTTCAGTACTGGGCATTGAGTAACCAACATGATTTTCACTAGGTACCACAGACCAGCTGATGCCTGAGTTAGTGTCCAGGAATACAGTGAGACCTTTATAGGTTTGAGTCAACTTCCATCTAGATGACAATAATTTAAGCTTTGGATTGAAGGGACTCTCCAAATACTGAAATGACCTGTGGACACTGCCAAAAAACAATGTCATGTTTGCAGGCCAACTCCTCCCCACTGAAATCCTCTAAATTGCTGTGTTGAGCGAGACGTGAGTGCTGTCTCTCAAGAATAGTGAGGTAGGAAGACTGTCATCCAAGTAAAATAAGAAACTTGCGTTAGTCTTTCAGGGGAACAGTTACCTCCCCAGTTCATGTACTGCACAGAGATTTTAATAAAGTAGAATATTGCAGAAAAAGTTGTTTCATTTCATCTGTTTCATGTTCAAAAAAAAACCAACAGCAAAACAGCAGGAGGCAGAGAAAAATTCCCTGCCTGTTAATCTGTGTTTTCAGCCCAGCAGTACCCTCAGCCAGAGCAGAGCCCAACAGCTGCTCCATGGCAGGCATCAGCCTTGCAGAGGCTCCACATCACACAGACACACCTGGCTCACTGACCAAAAAGCCACACATCTGTCTGCAGACTTACATGGCCCCAGTGAATTGTTGCAGAGGCATCTCCTACCCTCATGGGAAGTAAACGGCCCCTCCGGCACTGTGGGGCATCCCCAGCGATGGGATTCTATGATTTCATGAAATTCAGGGTGCTGCTCTTCACCCAGGGACAAAGCCCCCCCCTGCAGTGGGGCTCTTGCACAGCTCAGGGAAGTCACACCTCGCTTTTGTCATCCTAGTGGCTCATCTAACACGTGAAAAGTCATGAAAAGGCTGGCAGATGAGTTCTGCTGGACAGATTTCAGTGCCTGTCTCTGGCTCTGCTTATGGCTGCTCTTCATCTCCATGGTGATTACTGACAGGTCTGAAGTGGCAAATTTGCTGAAAGGCCCAGCGATGCAGACTGGGGAGTGTAATGAGAAAACGAGTGTTTGGATTGAGGAGCACCATGACTTCTGCAAGAAATAGATGCTGGAAGAACCTAAAAATACATTAACCTGGGTAATGCATGAGATGTCAGTAGCTACTGATAGAGCTAATGGACTTCTGTTTCCTCCTGTGCATCCCAAACTCCCTGAAGCCACACTTAAAAAGCATATAAGGGATCAAAGAAGCACACAGGTCTCCTGGAATATGTCACCACCATGTCACCACCATGAAAGTGGGTTTCAATCACTGCCCATGCCATGATGTACTCATTAGAGACCACATCTACCTGGTCAGGTGCCACCTGTCACTAAATACCTGTATTTCCACCCAAAGCTACAGGAATATAGGCCAGCTTGGGCTCCAGAAGCTGCCAACATGCCTGGACAGAACACAGCAATGACAGCAGGTGGCACCAGCTTGGGTATGGTCTTCCAACAGGACCCCTCAAACCCAACTGGTTCATGTTGTCACAGCATGAAGGACCAGCAGAGCTACTGCAAAACTATCTGCATTTTTCCACACACATCTTGTACCTCCTGGGAGGCAAAAAGAGAGCCTCTGACACAAGGAAGGTGACAGAAAACAAGGGTGCTGCCTGATTTACACGGTTGGATGGCACCAAATGAAACACACAGTGTTGTGTAGTTTCAAGTAAGCACTGAGCGAGGCTTATAAAGACAAGGAAAAAAAAAGAAACAAGCCACCAAACAACTGGATTTTCTCTAATCGGGCAGATAATATTTACAGCCTATGGGTGGTGACAAAATGTTTCAGGAAATTTCTAAGCCAGGAATAAAAGCACAGGAAAACACAGTACTTAAGGACAGTAACTATGGTAGTAAGAATGAAAGCTTTCCAACCTCTCCTAGCCTCCTTACACAATTTTAAATTATTGCCATATCATATCATACTGCAATTATCAAGGCTAAGCTCATTTTGCAATCTCCACCACAAATTAAGTTCTGAGTTGAACATATTAAAAACCAGCATAAAAATCAAAGGACTCATGTAAACTGGAAGGAGCAGAATCAATGCACGCTCCACACAGACAGCACACTGAGGTCTAATCCGTCCCACTCAATCCTATACCAAGAGACTTGAGCTTTATTTAAGCTATTCTTTCCAGTAAGGCATAAATATCATGCTTGAAAAACCCAAACCACAAAGCTTTTGGCCCATTTTTCAGAGTAATCTACCAGCTTTGGCTGTCTGCCCTGGACTTACCACAGAGATGAGCAGTCCAGGAGGGCAGAACACAAGCACGGAGTCCCTGGGAAACACTGGAGTTCCATCGCTTTTTTCCCAGCGAAACATTAGATACGTCTGTATCTTTTCCCTTGCACAGCCACAAGAAATCCCATCCTGGAGGTATTTTGTTTCCCCCTCTCAATTACCAATTACATCTACAGATGCAGAAAACCACAGGTCCTGCAAGGATCATGTGTCTATTTTCTTCCATTTGTGCATTCAGACCAGACCTGCAAGTCTCTCCAGTGCACCCAGAAACAACCACATGCAACAAGTGCTCACATCCCCAGAAGAAAAATCAGAGAAACTATTTCCAAAGAACATGCAAACCCAATTATTTTCTGGTAACTGGGTGGTGTCATCATTACCTGCTCAGGCTTCAGGCCAGGGGGGACCCAGGCATACTCCTCCAAAGCACAGCCTGAGTCGTCGTCAGAAGTTGAATTCCTCTGGAAGTCAAACATGAGCTTCGTGACTGTCTTCTCCATCTCCAGAGGCATAACTGTTACAATGTGCTCTTCCTGGGAGCACTTACAGTGAAGGCAAATCTTCCTGTAAGGTTAGGAGAGAGAAAAAGAGATGCCCCAGTGAGCAGTGCTTTAAATAGGAAAGTGATTCCTGCCAGTCGCTGGCCTTCGGAGACTAAACTCAACCCTTTTTTACGTTCAGGCATTTTCTAACATAGGATTTGTCTCTCTTAGGAGGAGGAAATGAAGGTCTGTATTTGCTGTAACAACACTTGGCAATGCATCTGAGTCAGACTGCCCAATGTTTGGGGATATGCAATTGCTTGTCCCTTTACTGCACCACAAGAGCCAGCACAGGCACAGGCCATGCACCTGTCTGGTGGGGCCTGACATGTCAGCCAGAACTGCAGAGTCATTACCAAATTTAGGACAACTGAGCACTTCGCTAAAATGGGAAATGGTGGATTGTCTGGGAAGCTGTGAATGACAAGTCTCTTTAGCCTGCTGATAGCATAAATTTGCTTATTAAAGTAGCATAAAAACTGATTACAGTCTGAACATATAAAACGAAATTAAATTAAGGGAGGCTACAAAACCCACAGTCACACTGCAATGGAATCTTAACCACCTGGCTCAGTGGCACATGCCACAGCTCAGCAGCATGGGGAGGAAAGCACAAGAATTGAAAGAACAGCCCACAGGTTGCAATTCAACAGTCATTAGCTTAATTTACTGGAAATATCAGTTGTTCTTAACACTTCTTTAAAGGGGCTGTTCCTGCAGCTTGTGGTCTGTGACACATTTTCTTCACAGGCTTGAACCTGAGCTTTTATCTGCAGGGCTCCAAGGACAGTATAGACTCATACAAAGGTTTGGGTTGAAAGGAACTTTAAAGAACATTCAGTTCCAACATCCCCTGCCATGGGCAGGGACATCTTCCCCTAGACCAGGCTGCTTGGAGCTCCATCCCGCCCGGCCTTGAACAGCTCAAGGGATGGGACATCTGCAAGTTCTCCAGGCAATCTGTGCCAGGGCCTCATCCCCTCTCAAAGTAAAGAATGCTGTCCTAATATCTGATCTGAACCTACTCTGTTTCAGTTTAAATCCATTCCCTCATCTCCTATCACTATATGCCCTTGTAAAAAGTCCCTCTCCAGCAATCCTGAAAGGCTGATAAGGTCACCACAGAGTCTTCTCTTCTCCAGGCTGAGCAATCCCAATTGTCTCAGCCTTTCCTCACCGGACAGGTGTTCCATCCCTCTAATCATTGCACCCCTTCAACACAGTAACAGTGAAGGACAAACCTGGCTGAAAACATTCCCCAACAAAGAAAAAGAGGTTAAAGGGAACGCTGATAAATTGGCTTCTATTTCTGAAAACTCTTCCACAGGCTGGGTCAATGGTATCTATTTTAAAGCAACCACACAGGATTCTGAATTAATTTGCACTAATGAAGCACCACTGACTTCTGAGGAATGAGATAAGGCTTCACTTGGGTAGCAGAAGGGAGACATCTCAGAGATAATAAGGTACGACACAAAAAGCAAGGGAAAATTTACAGTTGCCATTGCAGGTTTCTCTGCTCTGCAGTAAAGCAAAGAAATTCAGAGGGAAGCAATAGTTAAACACTGCGGCTGGAATTTTTAAACACCTTTCCTTCTCTTTCACTGCTGTGTACAAGCCAGCTAAGCATAGCAGTGCTCGGATCCAGCTTCAAGTCTAAATTTCCATTTGGCCACTACAGCACAAAAAACACACTCTAGCAAAAGTCAAGAGGCTCCGTGAAGTCAAGCCAGGGAGATTTGCCAGATTTTCCCATTTCCTGCCTTTCATCAGATCTAAACCACACAGCAACCCCCACACACCCCAGCATCTGGTTTGCATCCAGTCAGGGAGTCTCGGCATCTCCTCTGGCTGTTTCCTTAAAAAATAATCAAGGTACCATTTCATGTGAATACTTTAATTAATCAGCTACTGTGGAAAGGTGTGGAAGGGGTACTCTGCCTCAGCAAAGTCGCTGGTATCGTTGCTGCTTCCATCTCATTTCACAGGACGATTAAAAGCAGCTCAGTAGGCAACAAGATGTTAAGAATAATTCATAGAGCCCCAATTTGGCACTAGAGATAGTTATTCTAAGGGAGTTCAGACATAGCCAAATTTTGACTTTCGGGATATCGATCATGAGCTTCAAAGGGGATAAACCCAACAGTCCACTGGGAGCATGAACACTACGATGGAGAAAGAGTCAGCTCACAGGCTTCTTCCTCCTTTCCCACTCTAGACACATCCCCTTCAGGAGACGGGAGATGGCAGGAGAGCATCAGCGGTCTTGGCTTTTAATAAATTAAATAAATCAGGACTTGCAATAACAGTGTCAAAGAGTGAATAGGTGAGATGTATGATCAGTTAGACCCCAGAGATCACACACACCCTCCCTGCCCCCCCCCAGCTCACACCACATACAGCCAGGAGCTCGAGGACTGGGTCAGGAAGCTGGTTTACCCCACCCTCCCTCCTGCCCCATCCCAAGTGAGTACTGTCGATGAGTGGCTTCCCTGGTCAGAAAAGCAAAGGATGAAAACAACACAGGTAGCCTATCTACTCAGTAGTGACGTCCCCAAGCCAGGACAACTTTGCACCATTAAAACCTGACCATATCCAGGCATGGGGCTTCTGCCAGCTCCCTGGACAAACTGTACAAAATTCAAGATCTTGCCTCTGAGATACTCAGCTTTTTTCCCCCTCATTAAAAGCAGATGATTAACAGCTTTAATTATAATTTTCTTTACATTAGGATATGCTGTTTCATGGGAACAATACCCAGTATCCTAGGAGTGTCTTTCGATTTCTATGATCAGGTTTCCATGACTTCTTCACATAGGTCTCAATTACTCAACTTTATTTTATCATCTTCCAGCTCACTATAATTAAAACTAATTCCCCACAGTAAAAATTTAATATCAAAATGTTCATTTCAAATGTGAAATGAAATTTTAAAAAAACGTTTTCCCCTGCTGCACTCAGAGCAGAGTAGCACAAAGCTAGACACTGACTGTGTCAGCGCTCACCTGTGCCTGCAGTGACCACAGTGACAATGTGGGTGCCCCTGCCACAGCGGAGACCTGGTGGGTGTTGGAGAGAAGCAGGGCCATGGCTGGCAGCCTGCCTGGCTGCTCCAGCCAGCAGCAGCTCGTTAGTCACTACTGCAGGAAGCACAGCACAACCTGGAGACGCTGAGCACACTGGTGTGTCACACACCTTACCATGGACAAGGAGCTACAGCCCAGGTGGGGTGGCACCTCCTCCAGAGGGAAACCCATTAGCTTGGCTCTGGCCACCACCACCTCACCACCACCAAAGCCTCAGCAACAACAACCTCTGCTGCCTGTACAGCCTCGCACAACTTGAGAGGAGCGCAGGCAGCTGTTTCTTTTTAAGCAAGAATAAAATAACACCAATCATTGTCTGGAAATCCCATCTTCACTCATGAGCCTTTCCATTTTGCTCTCATCCCAGGTCTGCAAGCTTGTCTCAGGGAAGAACCTGCCCTGGTGACTCAAAGATATCACCAGCACTGGGGAGGAAACAATGAAGCAAGGATGGCTGACAGCATGACTGGCTTTGAGCACAGAGGGTGAATAAAGGAGCTTTTAAGCAGCTGTAGCTTGTGGACAGGGAGGAAAGGTAAGCAGAAGCCAGCCGGCAGCCAGGCTGCTGCAGGAGGCACAGGCTGGGGAGCATCGGCAGGGCTGCTCGGAACGGAGCTGCGCATAGAGCTGCCCTGTAGCAGGGCCAGGACAGCAGGAAGCAAATGGGGAGAAAAAGAACATTTCCTGGTGTCAGATTTAGCTGGAAAGGAGCTTGTCTTGAATTGACTTCACATGGTACAAAGCAGCAACGTCTCAAAAACAGACTGAAAAATTTCTTCGCCTCAAGGCCAGCAAAGTTACAAGATGGATGTGTTTTATTTTGCATTGGCTGCTTTTACATGGTGCTCCTTGCACAGTGGGCAAGTCCTCTCTTCAGAGGAGACTTTAGGCCCATTACCAGTCACATCCCTACCTACACACTAGCACAGGAGGAAGGTGCAAATAGATCCACCACCCCACACCAGCCCTTTTCTCTCTACAGATGAAAACAGGCACAAAGGGGGAATCTGAAGCAAACAGGACTCAACACACCAAGCAGAGAACCTGGCTTCCAAGCCCCTCTTGCTTGGGATGCAGAAGTAAGTACACACCCAGCCTCAGTCCACCTACAAAGATCTTGACACAAAACCAATTGACCTGCGAGGTCTCTGGGACGAGGCAGTCCCTTGTTGTACATCCCTGTTAGCAAAGCACAGCCTCTGCGATCTCTGGAGCTTCCCACAGCCCTTTCATCTCAGCAATGGCACCAACAATAAGCTAAACCACGCTGAAAACACTAGTGCTGTGCAAGAGGCTCTGGAGAGAGCTGCGAGCATGACCCCAGCTTTCTGAAGAGACATGAGGTCTCCCTGCTGTGAAAAACCAGTGGACTCTAAATGGGGAAAGCACGAGCAGAGCTAAAAAGTCAGGGAAGAGAGACGGAGAGCAGCCTGTGACCAAGGCAAAGGGGGTCCTTGCCAGAGGTGTGTAGCTTCAGCAAAGGAGCCAGGTAAGCTGGCTTCTCCCAGGGAGCAGCCTGCATGTGTCAGGCTTTGGGGTGCACAGGCAGGATGGGACTCCCTAGGATGCTGACAGCAGCACACCCCTGCCTGCAGGAAAAGCTCCTGGCCACAGGGCTCTTCTCTTCCTGTTTAGTGGGGTGGGCATGTGGAACATAACTCAGCAAACAGCACCAAGGCAAAGCATGCCCAGGCTGGGATCTGCAGATATTCTGAGCAAGGGCAGAGCCTAATGCCTCCCGGCAACAGCAGGAATGAAGGCAGAGTTTAAAATTGTGGCAGAAATGTTAAAATTCCTCTCAGACAAAGAAGGAACTTGGTAAACAGCCCTTATCGCCCACCAGCGGGCGCTTATCTCTGCTTCTCACTTGTTTCTTCTGGGATGGAAATAAATGGGCTGTCTCAGGGAGCAGCTCCATCTCCAGATAAAGCGAGAAGCAGGAAGGCCACGGCCATGCAGGGCCATGTGATGCCTCTGCTGTGCTCCCTAATACAGGATTTGCATGCATTTGTGCACACATTAACATGCAAGATTTGGAATCCCTTTAAAAAGCAACTGGCTGCTCTGCTCAGATGGGGTGTGTAAATAAAGAAGGACAATTCCCTTCTGACTTGGCTTAAGACAAACATGGCAGCCTGATCTCTTTCCAGCATTTGCCATCATTCTGACTGCAATAAGGCTTTTGGGTCAGCCATCAGTCAGTAAACCACAAAATCCCACGACTTCTTGGAAAAGGGAGAGGCTCAGGATTTGGGGCAGCTCATATGACCCCTGAGTCTCTTAACAAGGGTGTCTTAATATCCCTGCCTGTTTTCTCCTCCCCTCATTTGAGAGCTAATGAGGCATCTTCCCATCCCAAGTGAGCTCCAGCTATATAGACCTGTTTCTGCAGACCCCACAGGCAGTGAAAACATTTACCTAAATGGAAAAATTAACACAGTCCTTCACTGCCATAGAGAGAGTCCAGCAGCCCTTCTCCTACACAGGGAAAGTGACACATGGAGCAACCACAGGCAGTATCCAGCCGTGGCTCTCCCGCAGACTTTCTAAAGATCAGACGAGCCCCAAGCTGTTGTGCTTATAACAGACTGTTCAGGCTGAAGTTCTGCCTCTTCCTCCAACTTCTCTAACACTGTATTTTGAATCAAATGGTTCCAGCAGCCCCCATCCAGCTGCTGTCCATGGCCTCAGGTACCATGGATCTCAGCGACGAAAGGGCATCTCTCCAGACAACATTTCTGCAACTTCCAGCTCTTCCAGTAACTGCAGCTGAAAAACCCCCAACCTACCAGTGGGAATGAACTGCAAAAACTCTGTGTTACCTGGGTTAAAAAGGAAGCTTAGAAAAAAGCTTCTACCTGCCCACTGTGGTGCAGGAAGAGAAGGAAGTGAATTAAGACACGGGTACCTACAATAGCAGAAATTAAAAGTCTGAGGACAAGGTGCCCTTGGTGGCCTGCAAGGACAGTCAAGGGATGCCAACACTCATCTGACACAACATGTTGTGGGAACAGCTGGCTTGAGAGATCAACATCAGGTAGTAGCAACAGAGCTGGCAGAACAGTAGTGCCAGGAAACCAAGGAAGAGAGAAAAATCCAGCAACCAAACTGGTTGCATCTTACAGATACAAGTCCCCCAGATCCCAAAGGCCATAGGAAGAGCACGTTTAGCCACCCAGCTCTATAAAGGTCCGCAGTAGGTGGGGAAACACAGAGAGGATGGAGGAGCTGCAAATCAGACTTTTCCCCACCCATCTTCTGTCTCCCCACTCGATTTGCTCAAGGCAAGTCAACCTTACAGTGTTGTTTTATTTGTACTTCCCCCTTGACCCCTGCAGTGCCCACAGCAGCAGTTGTTAAGGTATCCAGGATGGCATTGAAGCTTTTATGACAAAGTCCATTTCCACTCCTGGAAAAATTCACCTCTCTAGCTGATTTATCCATGCTTGGCCTCAGGCTGGAGACTAATTTTATTTTTAAAACTCATCCTTTACCAAGGCAAAAGCTATTCTTGCTTAATTAAGAAAAGGAAGAATAAAAAAAGAACTATCTCCACTACTGCCAGTTGCAGCCAAATATGAGCAAAAGCAGCCTTTGAGGATTTTACATTTGCTCTGTTTCCATCATCAATCAGGACCATCCCATTCAGAAGCAAGCAGAACATGGCCGTGGGTTCCCACTTGCCCTGTCCCCATACCACTGTTTCCCTGAGGCACGGCCTGAGGCAGCCTCCAGGCTGCTCCCAATCCTGCTGTCTGTGATCTTCGGCAGCACATGGCAGACAACAACCCTCAGCACACCAAAGATGACCAAGAAATGAGAACAAAACAGAACACAATGCACAAATCCCCCAAATTCCTCATCTGATCTGTCTGGTGGTCTCTTAGGCAAACGAAGAATCACAGAACCACAGACCAAAGCTGTGGCCAGACCTTGCAGCAACATCCCAGGATGAGAATGAAAGCATAACCAACCTTTCAACCTGTGTCTAAACCACAGTGAGGGAATCTCGGGTGCATCACAGGCCATTCTGGGGAGGCCAGGTGTACCCCAGTGCTCTGCAATGAACACAGGTCCCTGCTTGGGCTCCAGTTTCTCCTCAAGCTGGGTAAGAGCTGCAGGGTTTTGAAACACCCTCTTGACCTGAACCACACTGCCAGGCTGCTCCCATGAGCCACAACCCCTGACATGAACTGTGAAAATTCTGATGCATGAAGATGAGTTGGCTAAATTAAAGGATATTAATAGCTCAGTAGTTCTCAGAAGAACTCTCAACTTGGATCTCTCAGGATATTTTGCAGAAGATTCAATAATTTTTTTTCATAATAGAGGTTAGACAGAAGTGGGCAAAGTGCTACACCTATGTGAGCTGCAGATCAAGCAAAGGGGAGAGAGAAGAGGCAAAAGAAGCTGCAGTGAGCCCCAGCCTGTTGCCCAGCCATGCTGCCAGGAGAAAAGGAATCCAACGGGCTGCTCCCTCACATGCAAGATGACAGAGGCAGCCTGCCAGCTCACAGGCTTACCGCTACTCTCAGCATATTTATATTAGGGTTGGTTTTTCCCCCTTAAAGGTCCAGTTCTTAGCATACAGAAACAATAACAACCACATATTTTTCCCTGGTCATGGAGAAGAAATGTAAACCTCTAGTTTACAAGTTGAAGAGAAGAACAGGCTCAGCAGCAGCAGTAATAACCCTGAAGCTGGTGGGCAAACAATGCTGAAGCCAAGCTCATGATTATGAAAGGCAGAAGAAGGTACAAGACGGGCAGATGCAGGGGCTGTGGACACCCGAGAGGATTTGGTGTCCCCCATGGCAGGACAACCCCAACTCCAAGCATTCCAGAGACCGATGGGGCCCCTGGCTGATGTGCTTGGGACAGGGGAGGTAACGGAGGAGCAGGCACAGCAGGGCTCTGACAAACTCTCCTTCTGGGCTTCCCATCCAAGAGCCAATGTGAGTCTGTGTGACAAAGCCCTGCCCTACCCTAAGGGTTATCTTGTCAGATTTTAATGACAGCATTGGGTGGCTTTTCAGCCTAACAAGATGCAGAGCTGTATGGAAGGAAGTTCTTTCTGCTTTGTTCTTAACTGAAGGATGAAAATTCCAAGCCTGGGGTTCTAGAACCCTGGATCCAAACCCAGCTCTCCACTGAGAAACTTGTCGCTATTCAGCATGTGGATCTTCACTGTTTTCTCAAGTTTGAATAACCCTGGGCTCTCCACAGGCAGTATTTATCTTCCTGCCCCTCTCTTTCCCCCATCCCACTCCAGGCTTGCAACCCATCACTACAGACTAGCAAAGCTAAGTGAGTTCCCAGCGACCTGCCCCGGGGCTGTCGCTGTGTTTTAAGGGCCTTCACCAGTTTGTATATGCAGCATGACAAGCAGAAACCACGGGAACCAGTAAACATGCTGCAATCCAAGCATATCCAGGCCATACATCCCAAAGGAAAAAGCCTGGCTGATACGCAAAGCTCTCAGAAGCAAGATGAGCTAGGCTGAAAACTGTCATTATTTCAAAAGTTAAGGCTCAGACGGTGTCCCTTGAGACAGGCAATACTGACCCGCCTGTGAAAGCAAACACTGCCAGCCTCATCCGTGCCTGTGCTGGCTGAGCCGGAGCCAGGCTGCCAACAGCAAATGCGCAAGGCTGGGTCATTCTGTTAAGCCGAGTCTGGCTGGCAGAAAACACACAATGGGAGAAGATTAAAATACGAAGCAAAATATAATCTTGTCAGCTGCAGACAGTTTTACTTTACAAATCTTTATCACAGGCTCAAGCCGGCACCCTTATAAACACAATGCAGTGATGCAAGACGTGTAAGTGCTCCCACAGCAGGCAAAATAATCATCGAATGAAAATAACTCAGATAAGTTACAAGATAAGAGAGCTAAAACTGAAAGGATGACACTGCATCTGGTACAAATAATTATTTTGGCATTATTCTGTCCAGCACTAATCTTCAGCTGCTCAAAAAGATTCAATCACTGTTTAGCACTGCCACGGAATCATGACTAGAAAACAAAGAGTAACTGGATTAAAATCTTTCCACGGTCACAGGTCACGTCTGTGTCACATCTGCTTAAAATGTTCCTTCAAGGGACAAGAGAAAAAAGGAAATTGGACTTCAAAAGATTGCACTGAAAAACAGAACCCCTAGGTTGCAGTTCCAGGTTGGTTTATAGCTTGGCATTCTGGCATGAACAACAAGGGCTTAGAAAGATTAAAACTTTCTCTTCTCAGGAAGGCAAAACCACCAAAATAAACATCTGAACGGTAATGTCCTCATTCACAGCCCCAGCCTGCATGCAGTCAGCTCAGAAAATATGCAGAGAACCCAGGCTTCTAGGGGCTGCAGTTACCAGAGCAATACAATTAACACTGAGAGATGAGGATTTTTAAACTCCTATTAAGAGTCAGCTGAGCCTTCCTGATTATTTTTAAAAGGAAAACTCCATTACAATAGCATCAGCATTTCTCCCCGACGTCCTGCAACTGCAGAAATGCAATTTAACAACCTTTTACATCCATTAACACAGAGAACAGCAAAGGCTGGAAAAACAGCGCAGCCCGTCGCAGCTCACCGCCACCAGCACACTGAGCAAAGTTAGTACGCAGCTGCGTGCATCCATGGAATGCTCCTTATTCCTCCTCATCCTCCCTTCTACTTTCTATCCCTCCTAAAAATCCACGACAAATTTGAAGTTGCTGGCCAAAGGCAGTTCCTTACCTGCTCCCACTGGCAATGACAGCGCGGGAGGGAAGAATCTCTCGTGCTGCCCAGCTGTCCTAGCTGTGCCCGGTGCCTCTGGGCTGGAGGGCTGCTCGCAGGACCAGCCGGAGCACGGCAGTGCCATAAAGCATCCCTCGCTCCTGGCTCTGCCAAGCGCCAGCGGAGCTGCCGCTCGGGGCTTTGTCGGAGCCTTTCAGAGCAGGCACGCACCGACCGCGGCGCGTTCCCGAGGGAAACCTGCCCTGCAAAAACGTGCCATTCCTGCCCCGCGTCGGAAGCTTTCGCGTCAATTGCCTCGCTGTGAAATCCTGCTCCAGCGGGTGCCTCCCTCTCTGCTCCCAATCCGAATGAATCCAGCAGCTCCCCCTCCAGCCTGCCTTTCACTGACTGACCCTTGAAGGTGGCGAGAGGATGTCCAATTTGCTCGCCGAGCGCAAGGCATTAACGAGGAGCGACGCAGCCCGTGGAGAGTAATTGGCGGCACGGGAGCGGCGCGGGGCTCTGCTGTTGCATTGCTCTCCTCTCCTGCATGTTAATGAGCAATGATGTCAGCAAACCAAAGTCACCGCATCCCACCCCGGGCGCCACGGCCCGGCCTCCCGCCCCTTTATTTACATGGAAATCAGCCCGCTCTCCGTAATCAATAAATCCTGTAGGCTGCTTAGGCTATGGGAGAGGGGGAAAAAAAATTCTCCTCGCTCGCTTGCGTGTTTCAAAGAGTTGGCTCCACACCAGCAGCCCAAACTGAATGGTGTGAAGACACTAATTATCCTTCCCTCCTTATTTGATGCTGAACGAACCTCAGCTTGCTGCCAAACTTCAGGCACAGCTTCTTAGGTACGCGGGCTATTAATGCAATGATCCCATGGCTCCAAGCAACGTATCATTTTTCTCCTGGCTTTCAATGCCCTCTTAATTATCTTCTACAGTCTTTTGCTGTGATTCTCTACTGGTTTTCAGACGCAGCATGTTTGTGACCAGCAGGGCTAAATACTCTGGGAAATACAAGTTATTAGCGTGGCATTTTGCTGCATATTTTAATACATTTTCTCTCACACGGCCACGACAGATGAACGATTCACACCTTTTTATGTGTGTCTCAGGTGAGTACCGCGAGCCCCAGGAATACACCACCTCAATGGGGATGCTGAGCCTTTCTCTTGTGTTTCCTTTCCCCTGGAAAAGAAAACGCAGGGAAGGAGCTACGCTGCCAAATCCCTTCTCCTGCTCCTTAAGTCCGTTGTTTGGGAATTCGGTGGTCAAAAATGAATAACTCGAGTCAACTGGGTTACAGTGTACTTCTCAGTTTTTAGCATTTGCAAAAAGTGAGTGAAATTCAAAAAACTAGTTTCTGTAGACTCAAAAAACCCCAAAGAAAGCAAGTAAAACTTTGCCAACACACAGTGCTTCTTGTTGGGACTCGCAAACTGCAGATCGAGATGGAGACTGAAATGCGCTTTTAACTCTGGGTGAGACCCCAAGACAAGAGGCCGTGAACTACCAACCGCTGGGATAACAAAGGACATGAAGATGGGGGATGCCAGCCAGGTAAATAGATACTGAGAGACACTGCAGGAGCTGGGAATTGCCGACCTTTTGGATAACAAGGGAATTAAAGACCAGTGATGCCAGTAAGGTGGATGGACAGGAAGAGGAGAGCAGGAGCCGAAGAAGACTCGAGGGGAAGAGCGAGACTTGAGCCTGGGTAGACTGTGAGAGGATAAAAGCCCAGGAGTTCCTTGCTTGGAGGTTTCCTCTCGGAGGCACCAGCTCGGGCTATGTCTGTGTTGCTGCTCCGGGAATAAATGGCTTTTCGGAACAGGACATCTGAGACTCTGCTACGGGAAACCTGGGGCCGAACTGGTGAGGAAATCTGGTCTGGCTGTGAGTGAGGTGTGCGGGGAAGCCAAGTGGGGCTCCCGTTGGCTAACTGGTGCCACTGCTGTGAAGGGACTTCAGTCCCAGAAGTCAAAGTCTCTGACCTTGGGAGTGTGACTGTCAGAGAGTCTCATCAGTGGTCAGACTGGGAAGTTTCCTTAAAATTCTGTTGCATGCTCCTGAATTTGGAGGCCTGACTCCAGATTTCAGAGCCCTTGATTTTGGGAATATTAACTACGTTTACAGAACACAGAAGCATGGAGAAACTACAGCTGTGAGTCTTTCTGCAGCCTCAAATGCCTTAAGTTATTATATTAAGGCTCATAAATTAGGATTAATTACATGGAATTACACTCAAAATCTCAAGGGTGAGATCTTCAGCTGGGACAAACCAGCCCAGCTCCCACTCTGAGCCTCCCCAAGTTACTTGGCCAAGTGGGACAAACCAAGAATGTTCAGAGATCTGAACTCTCTTTTTTTTTTTCATTTAAATTAAAGTCTGAGCAGCAAGTTCAAGAGCTGAGCACTGACTCAGCGCATCCATCCAGCCAGATCAGACCTTCCTTTCACAGAGCAGGGGCTTCTGCTGGAGATGGCTGAAGTGCTGAGGATGGTCTCCTTCAACTCCTCCAACTACAAAGAGCAACAGAACTTGCAGGAAAAATCTTCCCTGATCCTTCAGCTTCCTAAACTGGCCCATTTTGCCCCTTCCAGCCTAAATCAGTGCTGCAGGCAGGCTGTCAAACTTGCCTCTCTATGGTTAATGTGCCATGGCCCCAAGATGATTTACTTTTCCTCTTAAAGTCAAAACATGTTAATTACAACACAAAGGGAAAGAGATGAAACTGAATTGGGCAAAAGCAAATAAAGAAGTCTGCTTATAAAATGATAATGTTGAGCAGAAATACTGTAGAGCAGAAATTATGCATGTTCCCTGGAAACGTATCCCTAAAAGCGCACAGCAGTGACTTGGGGCAGCAAACGGCACAAGGAACATGTCCTGCTCCATAGGGCATGTCCTGTAGGCACTAATTTTCACCCAACACATGAGTAAAAATGTCTGACTTTATCTGCATGAACTTTCAAGGAGGAAAGGCCCTTTAGCTGCAAACACTGGAGCAAAGTCTCTATTCGTGCTCCAAGTGGAAGCAGGACTGCCAGCCAGCCTCACCCTCACGGGAAAGGTTGACATGAGCGTCCAACCACACACTGCTTGTACAGCACCCTCTGTGCAACCATCTACAGCAGCTTCGATCACCCTGCACCAGCCTGACATGATCCCATCCCAGGGCATGTGGCGGTGTCATCCCCACACAACCAACCATCCTAAAGGTGAGTTCTGCTTGGCTTTCTTGGCCAACTCATCATCCACACAAAGGGATCACACCAGGAACCACAAACTTTTCAGTCTAAGTTCATCCACAAAGATGAAAGGGTGTGAGAATCACGAACTGAAGTAAAAGATTAGTAAAAGACCAATGTCTGTAAAACTTTCAGCTGCAGGGCTGTGAGCAGAAGAGCTTTGTGTCTCCAAACAGTGTCTCTGATCGTCATCACTCCTGACAGACTTCTTGTTCCAATACTTGCAAATCTAAGTATCTACAAAATCCAACAAACAGCGTCTTCTGAGACAAGAAATCAGATTAGAAGCTGTGTAATGTTTGGACACACAACTGTCTCAGGGAAATGGAAATGAGCCTTCCTACTTTGAAAGCTGCCAGTTCACTGGCAATTGCTCCATATTACCATTACCTGCTGTGAGGCTTGTGAAAAGGTCATGTGTTGGAATAACTCCAGAAGGCACACAAGATTTCTTGACGGATTGTGCACATTACGCAGGTGAAATGGGTGTTTAATTAGGCAGCAAGGAGAATACTGAGCTGGTGGAGTACATTGTCAAAGGTTAGGTGAAGGACTTGCACCATTACAAGGATGGATGCTGACAACTGCCAGCAATGAAGAAAACGACCAGAAGTAAAAAGCTACTAAAATAAAGAAAGATCAAGAGCAGGAAGCCCCTGCTTCAATGCCCGGGTGTGAGATGGACAGCTCTGCTTGTAAATGTAGCACCATCTTTCTTTGTTGCTAGTTTTAACGACAAAGAGCCAAACACAGTCAACTCTAAACTTTCTGCCATTTGCACAAACTCATACCTGTGGCTAATTTAACAAATCATTGGAAGAGCCCATGTTTCATAAATGCTGTGTTTTATCACCTTGATGTATTGATTGTCTGTCAATCAACAGAGTTCCACGTGACAATGTTGACTCTCCTGATGACAATGGGCTGCACAGCAGAACCACGCGCAGCAACAGCAGACTGGTGTCCTCAAGGTCACCGGGCTACTACCCTGATGAATGTCAGATCAAATTGCCTTTCTGAATTATTTAGTGAGCATGCTCTGCTGCAGCATGCCAGGGCACTGCACAGCACTGCTACCTTGGGATGTCACAAGAGGGTTCAGACTCTGCCACCCCAAAATGCTGCCCACAGGGACACAGATCATCACTTGTACTGCACACACCACCAGCTCATCCTGGACCAGGGGGGTTGCAGGTCCCCACCACCACGACCGAGCCCATCCTGGCTCACAGCCACAGGCATAATAATAGATTACTTTCCCATTGCTCTTTCTGACCACAGAAATGCAGAATTGGATACTACAGTGGTTTTTTTCCGCTCTGGTCCCACACTCACCCTGTAAGTTGCAGAGCAGTCTCCACTGACAGAGCCAGTGCTTGCATGCCAGTGCCAGCATACGTAGAGCCCAGTGTGGTCCCTGGGCATGAGGCAGTGATAAGCAGTAGAAGAACAGGCGGGAGAGGACACAGCTTTGCAAACACTGGATGGGAAAGGCAAGATGACTGCAAAAAGCTGTTAGTTACAGGGAACGGAAATGACCCTGCGTGGCAGGGTACAGCCCAACTCTGCTCAGCCAAATGCCTGTCTTTTCAGGAGTCACACAAGGATGTGCCCAAGGTATGGAGAAAGCTCCTTGGAAAATCTGAGTCATGAAATACAGGTCAGAACTTTAAATACGGATGAGCTTTGTTTTTTTCTTTTTAAGCAAGGCAGCAAATGCTTCCCCCCCATGGCTCTCAATGCTAGAAGCAGGGATGTCTTATCTCAAAGGAAAATGGGAGAGAGAGGCACAGAGATCAACATCAGATGCAGATCATTAATCCCAAAACTTGGCCTCCTCCACTTTTCCTCAGGGCTGCCATTTCTACCTTCACGTGGCTGCTGCCTGAGACCTACCGTGACAGACCCACTCCTCCTGCTGTCACCGCTGCTGCCTTCCAATCATTTTTGGCACAGCCACGGGTAAGGATCTGTGCTGTCAGTCTGCAAGGAGGTATTAGGTTTTTAAAACACCATCCAGCCCAGCAGCAGCTGACGCAGAAGGGGAGGTACAGCCCATACGCACTGTGGCTGATTTTAGAGACAATTTCCTGTGTTTCCTACCAACTCACCCAACGAGACAGGCCTGATCCTGGCTGGCACCCTCTGGTGCACAGCCAGAGCTGGACAGTGAGGTGTGGCCATGAGCTCATGCTGTGCTGCCCATGTCCTCTGGCAGTGCTGAATCACACAAACGCAGGGGTGATCAGCACACTGTGCTGATGCTCCTGAGCACCACTGCCTGGCAGCCGAATCCCCTCCACGTCAAGGCACCCCAAAAGGACCCTCCCCCACCAACCGTCCCCACCCCAGCACTGTATGCCCTGGTATGACACACAGAGCACACCAACAACAGGGCTTCATCAATTACTATCTCTTCCTCTCTCTCTCTTTTTTTTAAAATCACCTTAATGCAAGAAGCTTTAGAGAGCTTAACACAATAAGGCTTTCATAGCCTCCAGCTTCCACTCGGCACTAATACGTTTTTTACTTTTGTATGTTGAAATCAAATTTGTTACTGAACGTGAGCAATCCAGATGCTCCTGTGGTTTCCTCCCCTGATAGGCTAGCCTGATAGGCTTCTCATCTGAAGACTTTTTAATAGTGTCCTTTAATGATGTCTACAAAAGCCTCCTTAAAGCACTCTATCGTAATTTAAACTAAATAAACTCAACTTATTACTCAAGTTATTTTTGTAATCACATATTTTTCTTGGGGCCTTTCCACAAACAATGAAGTGTTCACTGAAAATATGTTACAAAGGAAATGCATAAATCTTCAGCTTATCTGGTGGTATGTTTTCCAAAGATCTAAACCTTTGATCAGCAACAAATTAATTTTCCATTTACACAAAATAGAAGATGTATTTTCAGGATAACAAACTAAACCTGCAAGTCTGCATTGACATGTGCCTTGGCAGCAGCTCAGGACTCCCCTGTTGCCACCCTTATCACTGCCTGACACTGTCAGGGTTGCTGTCACGTTAGATGATTTTTATTTTATTTTTTGGCTTCAAATCTGTATAACAAGGTCTTTTGGGTCAGTGGTTATATACTGAGGATTTCTTGTCTTAAGTCACTGAGCTCTCCTCTGCACTAGCCATGCACTGCCTGGTCCCACCACCAAAGCTGTGCATCCCCCAGCATGAGGGGAATTGACCGTCTTCATGCTCAGAGGTCAGTCTTGAGCCAGCCCAGTCCCAGACAAGTGACACAAGCCTGGTTTTTACCTCCTTAAACCAGATTGCACATCTTCCCTGGCTGCCAGTAGGATTTTGATGCTTCCCTCACTTTGGTTGGTATCACATGAGCCCCGGCTCCCAGTCAGGTGCCACAGGGCTGCACAAACCTCTGGCCAAACTCTCCTGACACCCGCAAAGGTCTGAGAGGGCCATGCTTCTACTCCCACCCAGGAGACACAGTTGCCTGCTTTTTGCAAACTAAGAGAAAAGACCTGTTTGCTGCTTGCACCCAACCTCTGTTAAATGCACAGGGAGGTGGTAAATTCAGCACATTTTTGGATCCAGCCAATTCTCTTGTATGATGTCAGGGAGGGAATCACGCACCCTGGGTCATGAACAAGAAGGGATTTTTGCAATGTCTTTAAGTCTTAAATTTCCCAGTGTATCCGCAGACACAGGGAGATCAGATGTGGTCAGGAACGCACCTGGCTTCTCAGCTCCCAACAGAACAGTGGGAAGAAAGGTGCCCAATGGGTTTTTGTTTCATACCTGAGAGCAAGAAGTGGCCCTGGATGATACAAAACCAGCTAGTGCCAGCAGATGGACTAGCACGTGCTGTTTCAGTACACCCTAAACTCCACAAGACTTCTACAGTCAAGCCAACCTTGATTAAAAGAAAAACCTCCAAAACATAGAAAACCATAAAATTCTGAAAAGTGGCATCTCTATTTAAGTTTGGGTGGTTTCCCAGCCCCCTTAGGATCACGGCCCAGTGCCCTTCCCGGAATGCAGAGAGGGTCATCCTGTCTTAGGCAATGGCAAGGTTCCCAGCCTGTCAGTCCCACTGGTTGAAGCTGGATGGAGCTCCAGTGTCCTCCAGATAGCCTGGCACTGCACACATGACAGGCGATGTTTACTGTTCTTCCCTTTGTTTCAATTAGCAATAACAACTTGTTATGGTGGCTTGACATTTGTTCATACTTATGAATAAATTGCTTCCTTGAATGATATGCTGACATTACAACAGGCTTTCTATGTTTCTGTTGGTTTTAGTAGCTCATAACAATCCATGAAATTCATTATTCTTGCCACAAGCACGCACGAGGTGCCAACCAGGATGTGATTTATACACACCGCAACTCATGGAAATTAAAAGGTTTTAATGTTGCCTGCAAGAAGTCCAAGGTTTGAAATTTTACACACCTGAATTACAGAAAAAGAGATGCAAGCCACTGCATTGTTTTATCTGCCTAAGGACTCAACATTAAAGTCAGAGTAAAAATAATTCATTAAATATTAATTAAGTGTATCATTTGGACAGCCTTTTTAGTGATAAGCATTATCACTAAACATTGAGGACTCAACATTAAAGTCAGAGTAAAAATAATTCATTAAATATTAATTAGGTGTATCATTTGGACAGCCGTTTTAGTGATAAGCCTTCTGGCCTGCAAGTTACTTCATTCTCATCTGTTTTTAACTGCTTGGAAGCTATTAAAAGGATAGTATTTTAACAGCAAAACCTCTCTGCTACAATATAATTCATCAAAGCATTCTCACTGAAAGGAATCACTAGAGAACAGCCTGTGCCTCATCATCCTTAATGGGAATGGGCTGCCAGTCATACTCTAGTCCCATTTCTCCATGCCATGTCAAGCCTTGTACATCAAACCCAATACACAAATCGCCAGCTCCATCAAGATCATTAGAGTCGCTCAGCCCGTCAGGGAAAGGTCAGTGCATCACTGCCTGCTCCAAACACAGCATCAATCACAGCCCTCATCAAAGACAACTATGGTGGTGGAAGCATGCAGCTGGAAACCTGCCTCCCTTCCTCCTGCAGCAGCTTGTCATCCCCTAAACCTTCTTCTCTTCTTGTAGAACACAGCCAGGCTTTTATCTTATCATCATCTATAGGGAAATGCAACTATATCGTCTGCTCTGGCAACAGGGGGATCAGGGGGAATCAGGACCTGCAGGGAGGGATTAAGACCGTATCAGGAAAGAGCTGGCCAGAAACGTGGCCACTGATTCCTACACTGGCTCCCTCCTCCATGGGGTTCCACCCTGTCCCCACTCCCCTGGATGGGTCCAATGCAGGCAATGTCATGGGAGCATCCCTTCTCACAGTGCCAGACCCAGACCCAAACATCTGGTAACAGTCCTAGGGAAGGCTCAGGGCCATCCTGTAAGATGCTGGTTGTTTCCATCATAGCCACACTGAGGCATGGCTTGCAAAGAGACCACATTACCCTGCCAGGCTGCTGCTGGCCTTCCACCAGCCTGAGCCTCAGCCATGGGGCTCCCAGCTTATGTGAGCCCACGAAGGCATCCTGTCCACAGCTCAAGCACCAAGAGGAGTGGAAAACCCAATTGCTGGTGATTAACAGGGGACAAGAGCATTATCGAATGGTATGGCTCCCACCAGCCACTGGTCATTAAACATGATGAAACTACAGGCCACTTCTTCCTCTTTTTCCCCCTACCAAGCTGTGTCATGCACACACAGCATTATCTTCAAAGGGCAAAGCAAACACGTTTGCTAAACACGAGCAGACTAAATACATCAGCCTTTTAGAAGCAATTATTGCTGCTAGAAACTTAGTGAGTTCCATTGTTTTGTGGCTCAGCCAGCTTCTTTGGAGTGGGCTGTTCAGCAAAGCCAGCACCCTGTGACAAGGCATAACCCTTCCCCAGGGAAATAAAAAACAGGTGGCTATCCCGAGGAGTGGGGCTTTCTTTTTGATGAGTGTTCAACTTACAGTGTCTCCTTGCAACAAAGGAACAGCAGTTTGGAGGTCAGCTTGGCTGCTGACTGAAGGCAGGGCTAGCCAGGCTCCTGCAGCAGAGGGTTGAGGCTATCTCTGGAAAACCATGCATGAGTTAAAGCTGGGAACCTTCCTGTGGTGTGCCCTGTCTGGAGGGGAATGCTCTGACCAGTAGTTAGCCTGGTTGCACAGGGAGTGGGGGGAAGGGGAAAAAGTCCTCTTCCCTCCATGCCAAACACACTGAGATGCTCCAGATCAGGGTGGCTCACTTGACTGAGATTTTTAGAAATGTGGAGTTGTAGCATCAGGGCAACATCTCCCCTTTCCATGGCCTTAATTCAGGGCAAACAGCCCAATCCCCAAAATTCCTTCTCTGTACAAACTGCGATCATTCCCTTGTGTCAGTTCGGAGGAGCGGAGGTGGAGTGCAGCCGGGCTCCCTGGGGTAGTAAGGACTTCCAACGTATCTCAAAGAGATGAGCAACCATGGGTGGCCAACACAACAGATGAGGGAAAGAAAAGGGAAGCTCACGATACCAGCGAGATGATTGTAATTAGTGTAATAAGCAGCAGTCCCAACCCAACAGCTGCCTTCCCTCCCCAAGCGTCTGCTGTATGCACCAGTGCAAACCATGGCCAAGGATTTTGACACTTCTTGCACTCTGAATATCTCTGCTGTGAAAAAAGTTCTGACTTTGATAGTTTTCATTCCATACCAGACAGAGTAGAGCACTTACGTGCTCTTCCAGCCTCTCCACCTCCACCTGAGTGAGCAGCACTGTGTGCTTACAGAAGGGACATGATACTGGATTTAGTTTTGATGTGAACTATGAAAACTATGTTTTGCCTGTGACTTCGAAAAAAAGGTTGTCTCCTCTGTGCTGAGGCAAACCTGCCATACTCAACTTTCTGAAGTGCCTGAAGCCTCAGACAAGCTGCTCTACAGAAAATGGCAATACATGACAAACATAATTTTCGGTGGGCATATACAACTGTCCTCCACTGATGGGTATTTGTCTAATGTCCTTCCCTGACACATCTTTAAGCTAAAGTCCCTTGAAAAACAACAACAAAGTTGACAGTGAGCCAGAAAAAACTATGTTCTTCCACCAGTTTTAGAGGCTGGATCAACATCCACAGTCAGCACAAGGGCTGCAAATCTGCTGATGTGACAAGCGACACAACCTAAATAGCAAAAATACGCTGTGGCTTAGACCCAGACTAATTCTGCATCATTTCTGGTGCTCTCGCTCCAGAGGGAATGCTCTTCTCGCTTCCCTTCTGCTATCCCTCGGTCTAACGGAGGTGGTTAGGGGAGCCAGTCAGATCCTCAGGCTATCTGCATATTTTGGCAGTAGTTAAGGATTCAGTTGCCAATGATTTTTAGTGTGTGTTAAGACACTCAGAAAATATCTGCTGTGAAGATGTTTGGAGGTGTAAGCTCTAAGCTCTTCAAGCAAGGGACTGTTTCCTGCAGTGCTTAAGAAAATGAGAATATGACGACAACAAATAAGGACAAGCTCAGAGAGCAGAAAATGTTTATGTTGAGGAAATTTAACCCCTCATGAAAGGAAGAAGCCCAGGCTGGGCGGGAGAGTTCAGGATAACTGCAACCAGGAGGTTTGCTGAATGTTTCCTGACTGACCAGTTAGGCAGTGAAAAGTCAGAGGCAAGTTAATCAAAGCCATCTATGTGGGGTGACACAAGGCATTGTTTCATGCAAAGTGAAAAACAGGACAGACCAGAGGCTGAGGCCCAGTGAGAAGCTCTCTGTGCTGCACTCCTGACACAAACCACACCACTGTCCTGACTGCCATCAGGATCTCCTTTCTCATAACAAAGGACAGGGGAAAGGTATCAGGAAGCCAAGAGCATGGCTACAGTCAAACCTTTCACTTGCTGCTCTGCTGAATGGTGCCAGTGGAAATCAACGGGGGTTTAAAGTACATAAATGGATCAGAGAGACATCCACACTGAATCCATTCGTTAATTGGTCAAGATTAACATTTATTTTATCCAACAGGCATCTCTCTGTATATGTCCCTTTTACACTTGTTAAAAAGTAGGACAATGCTTGTTGTCCTGTTTTTTGCTAAGCCTTCTGTTATAACCTTGGAGTCAGAGAATTTTCACACAGTTTCATGTAAACAATAGTCAATGTTTACTTGACCGTATTTTCTGTTTTTCATTCCTTTTGTGATAAGAGAAAGTTTGATGACCATCCTTTTTCTCCAGTGGGATTGAGGAGGAAGTGACATGTCCTCCAATGCCTTGTGGAATTGAAAACCCTATAAAGTATCAGAAATGTAAATAAAGTTTCTCTTTTCCCTCTTTTCTGCTAAACCTAGCAGGTGTGAGAGCCTCCTTTATTGTCCCTTTACTGGCACAAAAGCTGTCTCCTGATGACAGTAATACTAAGAGGAACTTTCTCTCCACCAGGGGAAGTGCCTGTGGGTGTAGCCTGCTCTGCGCATGTCACTTGCTGTGGCTGGACAGGGCCTGCGTATGGACCTTCAGCCCCAAATTCCAAATCTGGCAGACCTGTGCAACCACTACAGCTTTTGACACGAGCCTGAGGCCAGTCTTGGGCTCACAGCACTGGTCCAGAACAAGGCATCCTAAAATTTAACACAAGACTGCGTGTCATCTCAAAGGAGAATTTAAACTATCAGGCTGCTACTGCTTCAGACCTTCCATTAATGCTATGGGAAATCTAATACATTTTGCTGTGATCCTGTATTGGAGGATGCAATGGCCAGCAAGTAAATGTATTTCAACCATTTAAATAGCTTCACTTAAAAATATAAGAAACACTTTTGATTTACAGCACCGGAGTAATTTGATACCTTCTATGCTGTTAATGAAGCAAGCATTTTATCATCAGTTCTAATCTTCCTGGCATCATTTCATGCCCACAGAAAACTCACTCCATAACTCAGTACCTACAGCTGATGCTGGATGAGGACCCTGGCCACAGCTGGTTTCCAGCACTCTGGGAACTCAATCTCTGCTAATCCCAGCCCTTTACATCAACCCACACTGGAGCAATCTAAAAAGGAGACACATGAAGTCACTTAGGCTTATCTCTCTAATTGCCTGCCTGCAAACCAGGGGTTTGGTGTCAGCCACTTGCACTCTCATCAGACATGGCAGCTAGAAAAATCAGACCTAAAGTATTTACCACAAGCATTTTGGGAACAGTAAGTGAAACTACTGAAATCCCGCTTACTGCTGCAACTCCAAATGCAATGCCAGCTATGAGGGACATGTCTGGTAACGAAGCCAGTGTTCATGCCTTTCCCCTGCTGCAGCCCTCTCCAGGTCTGTGCAACACAGACTCAAATTCTCTCGGCAGCTTTCTTGAACTGCCCCGTGCCAACAGAGTGAAAATGCTAATGGATACTGCCCCATAAATACTTAATGCACATTTTCCTATGAGTCCTGCTGTGATTAAATAGCCACCTCATTACTCAGTATCATCTTTCTTTCTTTTTTATTTTTGCACAGAATACCAGGAGTTGGAACTATACCCATACAATCGAGCTTATGGAAACATCACTGCACCAACGCCAACATCAACAGGGCAAAATCCAAACACTGATTTCCAAGGAATGCAAAGAGAAATCAAACCCTGTTAAGGGCAAATATTTCCTCTCAGCTACCTCCTCCTAGGATCAGCAGAGGAAGAAAAGCAGAGGGGACAAGTCTGCAATATATTTTCTCCTTGAGTCTAATTTATTTGGTTTTATTGTCTTTCTCCATTGCATTTGGAGGTCCTTGTCACAATGGGGGTCCACTGCAGGTATCCTCTGGATACGTGAATCCCTGTGTACCACCCTGGGGCTGGCTCTGCTCTGACATCAACTCCTGAACAGTTGCAACAGGAACTCTGCTGTTCTCCCCCATCTGCAGCTTAGAGGGTGTCCATTATTCATCCAAGGTTACACAGGCAGTCCAGGGCAGACACGTAAGGGAACATGGATCACACAGAGGCATTGCTATATCGGTGACCATGGTGTCCAAAGCACAGTTGACCACAAGATGCACCATGCCTGCATGCATCATGACAATCATTTAGGAATCATGACATAGAAATATCAGGGTATTGTTTTCTGGGCCATTAGAATTCACGTATTTGAGTCCTTCCCAGCAACTGTCAGTTATTTCACAAACCAACCAAAAAGCTGCAATTCCCCTGGGATACCCAAGACCACAAGAATAATGCTGAGAGCCCAGAGTCAGTCAGGGTTGGCAGCACAGGGGTTGGGGCGGTTGTGTGTGCTGCTAAACATGACATGTGGGATTTCCAGCACTGCCATCAAAGCAGGTCCCGGCTGGAGTGAGTGCTTGTGCTGGAGATACATTTGTGCTGCTCCCTGTGGTTCTGCTTTGCAGTGTGATGCTCTGCTTTTCACATGGGCCACAGGAAACATTTTCTCTGAAAGAGGAAAGTCATACAGTCCAAATTCATACCAAACAGCTAAAAATGTAGAAGACTCAAAGGACTAAAGCTTGTGTACGTCAGAACTTTAGGTAATTCCTCCCAAATACATAATTTTTTTGGCACAGATGCTTCAATGTAACCGAAGGCCAAGCATTTAGTTCCATTTCAGCTGGGAGAGTCCCAGCTCCTGTCTCTCCAATTTAAATATGGAGGCAGGCTCACTATGCAGTATATGTTTCAGTGAGTTCTGTGCCAGGGAGAATACGAAGCTAAGGCTAACAAAGGGAATATCATTGAGAGTAATAAACAGTACAAAAGCAGGAACAAATAAGCTCGTCTGAAGCATGGGCTGCTGCCACATGTATCACAAGGAGTCTCCAAAGAGAAACATTTGAGTCTCTTTGAGACTCAGGAAAAAGCACAGCAAACTATGCTGTCTGGTGAATACTGGTGAGGAAATGGTGCCAGCTGGAGAGGTTGCTTTCGAAGTGCTGTGTGGAGACACTGGGCGTCAACACAGTGCCATGTGCTATGGCATGGGAAATGTAAAGACCACGGGCGATTAAAAGATGCTTTATCCCTTTCAGAACTGGTCCTGAGACACAACCCAAGCCTCAGTCCAGTTAATACATACAAACTGGGCTTTCAAAGGACCACTTCAACTGATTTTGTTTGTCTGCATAACACAGATGCCAGGAATACATGTACATCTACATTTCATTTCAAATTCGTGCTGCCAGGAGACTCAGCCAAAGAAGCACCAACATCTCCTGGAGCCAGAACTGCACACGCCAGCACATTTCCACTACCAGCCTGAAAGGGCTGGTTGGATTTACAGATCACCACTTCCACGAGTAAAGTGATGGTGCCATTTTGCTCAGCCTCTGAAAGCAGCTCACGTCCAGCCCCCTCAAGGCATTTTTGCTGGGAAGGACCTGGTGGTGGCTGGCAAGATGCTCCAGCAGGGCTGGTGTGGTCCCCTGATCACCATGCTATCACCATGTTCATCCCATAGAACCCTGATGTGGCAGCACCAGTGATGCCAGCTCAGCTGAGCTCCCATTACTGACTTAAGATGATCTGCCCTCTGGGAAGGGGGAATAAAAAAAAAAAACCTTTAAAAGAGAAAGACCAGGAACTTTTCCCCCCTTCTCTGGGTGAACAAATAAGACTCATTCAAGGTGTAAGTAGATGGAGTAACTAATTAAGGAAATAACCGATAACTTAATCAAGATCATTAGAGGAAGCAGCATGTTGCTGCCATTACTTAAATGGTAGCTGAGCAAAAACATGCTCATGCAACCTGAGACTTCAAAATCTACAGACAGCCTGATACACACTGGGAGAGCTTCCCATGTCACCCCACCACTGGGGCCAAAGCCATTGAGGAAAACACTCAAATCTCCTGGTAATTGCCTACAGTCTGAACATTTAATCATCCCCAGCCACTACCATAAAAATCCCAAGTGAATGATTCACATGTTGAGAGAAATTTGCCATAAGCAGCAGCAGGGTCTTCTGCCCTAAGATGCAGACCATGCCTGTTTCTAGCAGTGCGGAGAACAAACCTTCTGCAGAAATAAAATCAAATACATTGGGCCGTATGAATTTTGCTTCTGGCATCTTGTGCTGAATGCGCTCTTCTGCCAGCTGCTCCCAGGATGGACTCTGGGATTCCTCTACCCACCTGCAAGGGGTGTTTGCACATCAGTGCCACATCTCTCTCTCTCGTAATTACTCCACCAGTTGCACAGACAAAACATCTGCTGAAGGAGAGAAGGAATCCTAAAGCACACAAATAATTTGCACTGCCTAAACAAAGGCAAACAGAGGATGCTGTTAAACCCCCACCCTCCCCCCAGCAAACAGACCCAGGAGCTCTGACCACAGGCTTCTGAACCACCAGAAGGCAGGTTCCTCTGCCTTCTCCAACAGGAATGAATCCTTGTTTCCAACCAAAACCACAGTTTGTTACTAACACAGCCTCCTTCTGTTTAATTCCTAAATTATCCTAAAGCGATTGAATTCAGCAAGTTGACTAAGTACTTAAAACACTTTGTTTCCTTCAAAAAAAGTTTTTGTTTTGCCTGAAAGAAAATTGGACTTTTTCTCCTGAATTCATACTAACAAAGGCATAAGAAACACAACATCCTGCATTAAACACAGCTGCCAAAGACACAAAATCCACATTTTGTCATTCCACGCATATCCTTGCAACAGCTGAGAAGACACACAGCATGTCTGGAAACTCAGAGCTGAAGATAAGCTGCAGGCTCCCGCGGGGTTTTACTCTTCATGAGTTTTAAAGAGAGTGAAAAAGCAGCAGCAGCTCCGGGACTGGCAATAGAAGTCATGTTTGCAAGGAAAAGTTTTACTGTGTCCAGATATTAAGTCAAATATTAGCATACAGCACAATACAGCACTACCCTGCTCTTGTGCATGGCCCCCCACAGCCCTTGCCTGCCCCTGGACTCTGCCTGCAGAGGGAACCGATGCTCGCAAAAGCAGGAAGGAATCAGTGCTGAAAAAGAAAACCATTTCTTAATGCAAACATTTGTAGAGCAGTAAAGCCACCGTATACTTTCAGATGCTGTAAATGGGGCATGGTTACTTACCCCAGCTAAATAGGCATTCACACGCTGGAAAGGTCAGGACAGACCCTGGAGCATCCTCGGGGATGGCAGTGCCCAGGCTGGAGGCTGCCTGTGCCCTGCCAGTGGCTGTGGTCATCTGGGGAGGGCAGGACCCTGGTGGCTGCCCCGGCTGCCGGAGTGACGCCCACCGCAGTTTTAGCTTATTGGTGAAAATCCTAAACCCTGATCCAATCCTGTTCCTTTACCCAAATGGAGCTCTCTGCAGAGGTAACATCCCTAGTTTTGACTAGTGCTATGAAAGAAAAGTTACCTTGCCAATGTATAAATCACACAAAGAGAAGCAATAAAAAAACACCTCCACATTCAATTTGTTTCACCTCTTTCTCACAAAAAAAAGTTTCTTATTTACTTACTTGGAGTAATAGCCACGTGAGAGCATTGAAGAAAGCTGGCAACTCTCAGCCTGTATCACCAGATCAAAAATCAGTATGGTAAATATCTGGATGCCAATAGAAGCGCTATTTGTAAGAAAGCCCACTAGCGCTGCTGTCACATCTGGGGCAGGACTGTAACATGTATGGAGAAGCTTTGCAGAAACCGTCAGCACATGGTTCCTGAAGCTATACTGAATTTCACAAAGGCAACTACTGAATCATAAAGTGCTGCTGGCAAACAGCCTGGCCAGCCAAAACATACGGTTTGCCTTTTTTTTTTTTTCAGCCTGCTGTGGACATTAGGCTGTAGAGACGTGTCTTTCTCTGCTACCCACAGACCTAGGATGCTTGACCCTGGTGCTCGCTTTTGACATTCAGGCTACACTGGGTCTGCTGGCAGCAGCTCAGAAAGCACAGGGCTACACCATGGGCAGCTGCCTGCTGCAGGCAGTGACCTGGAAACTTGCATTCATTCACGAACAACCAACAGGCAGGGATAAAAGCCTCTTGTGCAACTGCATGTTGCTGCACTCAGTTACAGATGTGCAACCTTGAAGCAGCTCCAGAGCATGGGCTGGCGTCTGGGTGAGCTCTGAATGTACTCACATAGCTCCTCCAAATGAGGGGGGAGTGAGTGGTCTGCACTCCAGGTGTCCTAGCAGACAGGCAGCAGAATCCAGATGTGGGCAAGCTGTCCCACCCCTCGCACAGGCTGGGGATTCAATGAAGTCTATTCATGGAGGAGTGAGCAGGGCTTCCAGGAACGCAGAGGAAGCATTTCGGAGGGATATTCCCATTTTAAGTCCAATAAGCCTCTTCGCATTCTAACCCCACCACCACTGCAAGCTTTAAATATAAAAGTAATCAAAACATACATTAAAAGAAGAACTTAGAACTTGGCAGTGTTAATCTAAGAACCATCCCACTGGGGAGTGGGGCTCGAAGAGCACTGGCAGACTCGGGGAGAGCTGAACCTGGCGTTCCAGGAACAAAAGCAGCTTACAAACCAGGTTTGCCACGTGAGAGCCTAATTAGAGACCGAAGCCCACATAGCAAACAGATAAGACTACAGAGGAAATTTGAGTCTAATTTACATGGAGAACGATTACTTACTGCAACCAATTAGTGTCAAGCTGACTGACAGACTACCCAAAATATATTCTCCCCACCCTCCCCTACAAGTCTGAGTTTTCCCTGCTGTGTTATTTAACCCGGGTTGTTCGGTAGGTGAGCAGTAGCACCTCACCACTACACATGAGACAGCAAACGGAGACCTTCTGAGCTTCCCTGTAACAAACACAGAGTTAAAATCACCCTTGTGCCACCTGGTGCCAGCCTCAGCCAAGCCAGACACAGCATCATCAAAGTGTAATGTACTTTCTTCCCTGGTCTTAAATCCTTGAATGACACCCTGTAGATCCCCAAATTAATTATTTAGGAGAGGTGCTCACCTTTTCTGGAACATGTATTCTGCATGGGGAGTTTCACACCCTCATTTCCAACCACACAGAAGGAACTTCACGTAAAGGCTGTGTCCACGAAGCCTTTGCAATATGCTCAGGCTGCGGGTTTTGGGTCCCAACCCATGTTGCTAGTCTCCGTCACAGGAAAGCACCATCCCACAGCATCACTGC
The DNA here is from genome assembly GCA_013397175.1 of Platysteira castanea. Taxonomy (NCBI): domain Eukaryota; kingdom Metazoa; phylum Chordata; class Aves; order Passeriformes; genus Platysteira; species Platysteira castanea. The sequence goes on along the minus strand of VYXC01012819.1, from coordinate 250,417 downwards.
TGCTGCTTAGGACACTCAGGTCCAGGTACCCGCTCATGAAACAGCCCTTTCTTTCCAAACCAGCCTTTCCTCTCCAGCCATGCTGTTCCCCATGCATTGGCAGGACCATTGCTGCTCTCCAGGGAAATAAGGAATTCCACTGCTGCTGGAGGGAGCCATGCGGACAAAGAAACTCCTCCTTGGCTAGCACAGCATAGGGGTGCCCATAGTCCCATCAGTGCCTGTGCTGGGCAAGGACATCACCTTCATTCAGTGCATCTCTCTTCAGCTGCCCTGAAAGAGGACTACTTCATTACGCTTCCCAAAATACAAGCCTGCTGCTAGTTCTGCATAAAACCTGCCCCTCCTCCCTATCAATTAGTCCCCAAACCTATAAGCAGACTTTAAAAACTCCTGAAGTGCACACATGGAACTAACCAAACGCTATTTACCGTCCTTTTACTGTTACAAAAGAAACAACTCATTCTATCATCATTTTTCCCTTCCCAGCACCATGCTCATTATTAACAGGACTAATTGCTGTCCTCTCTTCCACACTCTGGCACGTGCATTTGCAATGCACAATGACAACAGCATTTCAATGCAAACTGCTGTGTTATTCTTCACAAATTCCTATGTACAGTCTGTTTGAGCAGCCTCTCTGACTACTCAATCAGAGAGCCCTTGTGTACACATGCTCAGGCACACAATGAGCACATTTTGGATATTTGAGACCAGATAATCAACCCTTCCTTTGAAAAACATCACTATAAAGCATTTTTAAAGACTTTATGAGTCTTCTGCATGGATGAGATAAACTATTTTTTTAATCTCTGTAGGCTGCATGGCTATATAGCATTTTAAAGGAAAGTCATCCTAAAAAGAGAACTTGGAGAAAATGTTTGGTGAAGTTTATCTAGTAGCTGCTTGGTAATACCTGGAGATAGCTAGGACCTCAGGTGTGGTAAAGCATCAGCAGGAATCCTTTGAATTTCAGCTCATTTCACATCAATGGTGCTAAATAAACTTACACCACAGAAGCCCCATCAAGAGAGGTAATGCAGGATCATCCCACCTGGGTCTCCTTTGCTTACAGACACCAAATCCTGGCATCTCTGGTCTCCCTCTTGGTTAAATTAGAAGTTTCCATTAATTACCAAGTGGATGCAATGAAAATGCATATGTGCTCATGCTCCTCAGAATTAGGCTGTTAATCTGGTGTTTGTGCTCCTGGAGTTTATCTCCTCCACACCTCCCTTCTCCTCCAGGAACTGCCTTGCTGCCACTTTATCTGCAGCTCTAAGGACAACACATGCTGCTTCATTTTTAAATTCCCCTCCAGTGGTAACCCTGAACCAGCTATTCAGAGAGGAGGGCTCCACCAGCTGTAATTCCCATTAATTCCTCTTATGATTAACAGGTCAGCTCACTCCATCCTGATGACAGTGGGCTTTGGAAGTCCAACTCTATCAAAATTATCTATGCATGAAATACAATCATTACAGGAACAAACACCTCGCTGAGACTTTTATCAACTGTGTGCTTGCTGTTGCGCCACTAATTTAGAGAGGCACAGGCTTTAGAGAGAGTGGGGAAGGCTTCAGCCTCATTGCTCTGCAGTGGCTCCAAGCACAGGAACCTCTCCTCTGTGCTGGGCAAGATGGTTAATTATAAAGCTCTGGAGGCAAACACTCCTGGAGAGGGGCAAGGGCAGGTAGGAGTGTAGGGAAATTACAGAAACATTCTTCTGAGTGCATCCCATTAGGGCTGGTGGCAATTACATATGCTGATCAAGGAGGTGGGCTTCCCAGAACCTGCTCTGAAATTACCAAGAGGGAAGGGAAGGTGAGAGAAAGAAGGAAAAAGGGAAAAAAAACAGGAGCAGCAAAATAACCCTCAACAGCTGCAGACATCTCCTGGCTGCCTGGGAAAGGGGACAAGAGAGCTGCCTCCTCCCTGCAGGCAACCCATCCTGGTGGTCACTCAGGGGAGACCCACAGAGATAAAAGGCCAGTTGAAAAATGCTTGTAAAAATGCTAATGGTCTCAGGTTCTTTTCAGCCACCTCAACCACTACTAAATCACTTTCACTTGCTTTCTGGTGAGTTTTGCTTAGGTTTAAGCTCACCATGTTTACACTGATGCACTGCACATCTCCATGTGCAGGTCAAAGCCTGTGTGGATCCACCAGCCACAATGCAAGCATCACTGACAGGCTCTCCAGGTAATTTTTCCTCTTATCTTTCCACTTTTTTCACTAATTTCACAGGAAGAAATGAAGAAACCAACTTAACAACATCTTCCTTTCAATATGCACTATTGTGAGTTATTGTAGTAATAAAAACCAGAAGGAAAGGCAAGAACTTTCACTGCAACCACTCACTATGCAGCCTTGCTGTCCTGACCCTGGAACTCCTGACAATGTGTCACCACACATTATTAAGAAATATTTATGTTAATCCCAACTGTAAAGCCCTACGTTCAGCCAATTAAAATGCCTGAGTGCTCCTGGAGACCTTTGTATTCTCCCTTTTATATATATATATTTAAATGCACTCCTAGGGAAAGGAATGGTTTCTGCAGACATCAGCCACCTAGCTCCTTCCAGCCTCACAATGTGTGTATAAAATGTTCTTGGCTGCTTTCAAACACTGCACATTAATCTATGCAATGGAGCCTGTCTCCTTCAGCATTCCATCATTTCTCTTTGAGGCGGGTAAGACAGAACTGTTCCACTTGGCATCACATCCCCTCCCTGACCCCTTCCCAGGTTTTTTTCTGTTGTTGTTTTTGTTTTTTTTGTATTGCCAGAATAGTTCACAAGCCATCACCCCTGGCACATCTGGACCTGGAGAAGAATATACTGCTGAAGCAGCCCACAGATATATGAGACAGCCAGGGTGCTCAGAAACAGAACTGGAAGATTATGGTTTTAACACTTCAAATTATGAAAAATACCAGTGGCTCCCTTCCTGCAGCCTAGGCCACAGTACCTTCTCCCTCAGCCAGTTCTTTGCCTATACCTTAACCTGGAGGGACAGAAACTGTTTCTTGAGTTAAGGGCCACTAGAAACAAACCCCAGAGAGGTCTTTGAGTGGTGATGACTGGGATTTGTTTGCAGGCAATGTGAGCACCATTGTCCCACCTTGACAAGCTCTTGCACTAATAAATCAGAGCATCTCCCACACACAAAGGGCTATCTGATACAAAGCCAAGTATTTTTACTAACCCCACTCCTGGGATATGGATTTTCATGCCTGCCTGTCCAAAATTTAGACACGTGAGGGTGCCTGCTGCTCAGGCTACTGCCAGCCAGGCACCTCACTGGCTGCTCGCATGTGCGACCACTACCACAGCCGAAGCACCTTCTGAACTACCTATGTGCCACCAAAGCCCAGACTGGCAAATCATGACATTTCTTCAAGTCTTTATCAAATACTAAAATCTTTTGTTGTTGCAGCCAGTGGGGTTCCCCACAGAGAAAGCTTCAGCTGCAGCCTTGTCTGCTGGGAAGTATAACCTTGGCTGTGACTCACACAGAAGAGATGCATTCATTGCTGGCCCGAGTGGTTCCTTGCCACGAGTTATGGAAGACATTTCCCTTCTTCACCCTACTCTCATCACCTCAGGTATTACACTCCACGGAAACACCCAGAACCTGAGGAATGGAGCAAGAGCCAAGCGGAGAAAGACCACAGACCTCCTTCACGCCCGGTGCCAACTGCTTGATCACACCTGGGTTCACCACAAAAGGGATGAGCGCCTCTTCCATAGATGAGCCTTCCCAGATGGGCAAATGGATATGAAGGATAAAAGCTGCCTAAGGATGCATAGGCATCCTAAACCCTGCCAGTTGCTAGTAATCCAGTAGCCGCAGGCATCTGCAGCACATCTCGTGTTTTGGAAGCTGCAGTGGGAACACCATGCACTTTCCCTTATTCCCAAACATCCCTAAATCCTTGGCTCCTGGCATTTCTATAGTGATTAGACACACAGTTCTCAACACTGAAACCCCTTAAAAACAAAAATCTATATGGGGAGTGTCCCCATAAACCAGCCGATACCTGCCAGCAGCTGTAATCTTGGTGCCATCAGATCTGCACAATAAACGAGTTCATTTTACTGGGGCAGAGTTGTTTTACAAAATGGAAATAAAAATTGGCTTGTGAAGATGAACAATGCTGGTGAAAGTTTTTTGCTGCACTTGATTAAATACACACAAACCCGTTTTTTTCTACTTGAACGACAAACTCAATAGTCTAAAATTAAGCCCAACAAGATAAGTAAGATCCTGTATGGATTTCAAAAGATACTATCATTTTTTTGGAAAATCACTGCATTGTATACACACAGAGAAATCACTGGAATACCTCTGGCAACAAATATAAACAAAGGGAAAGGTAAAAATCATGTGTTTTTATCTTGGTACATCCTGCACTGCAAAGTACAGCTCTGGTTTGCCATTTCATGATAAACCAGCTTTTTGCTTTTGATCACTTTAGTGTGTAACCATGGATGTGAATGTACACTAGTACCGTAAGAAGAAAACGGGAAGAAAAAGCCCAATCACAGAAGCACACCAACCTGAACCATGTGCTTCCCAACCAAAGGGTATTTGTAGATACCAGAATTACCATTTCTCTTCAAGACAACTGATCCTCTTAATGAAAATATAAGCCCTAGAGAAATTCTGGTTGATCATTATTAAATGCACAGGCCTCACGCATTTTTTTCCCCCAGGAAAATGACTGAAGCTTGGCTTTAGCATAATCCTGAAGATTATTTACATATTCTCTATTTTTTCCACTGCTGTTGAATAATCAGGGCTTTTCAAAAAACCACTGCCAGAGAAACATAAGTCTTTTTTTCCCCCCTTTCCTTTCCTCTCTCTTTTACCTGCTTTTATATATTCTTTCTTGCACAGGAGCAGTGAAGAAGTGTTGGAGATTAGGATTTTTCTTTTTTTTTTTTTTTTTTTTTTTTTCTCTGGGGTATTTTTTTTTTTTT
>VYXC01012819.1:230857-241705 GCA_013397175.1 Platysteira castanea | reverse complement strand
CGCCCCCCCCAGCTATGGCCAGGTCTTTTGTCTCTTTCAAGGATCCAGTCGTTATTGCCTCCTAGCAACACATACGGGGAAAATTTCTGAAGAGAAAAAAAAACAAAAGGAGAACTCCTAAAACCCCAACAGCATGCATCACCCCAAACTGCAAGGCAGCATTTATTCCCCAAATCTTTGCCTTTCTCACTCAGCATCCATAATATGCTAAGCTATTAAAACTATCCTAAGGAAAGTGCTGTGGCTTACAGTGCTGAAGACAAGTGGTGTTATCACTTGGTATTTCTTCTTTTGTTATTACAGTGAATCTTCTTACATCTCTGAAAATAATCCAATTATTGCTTACAACTAGTAAGGTCACTGTTGCTTTGAACAGAGATTTGGGTAATGCTCTGATTACTCTTAAGCAAATATTGCTGAGACTTGAGCAGAAATTTCAGAGAGACTGAAAATCCATTTAACTGGAAGCCACAGATGGGAAAATATTCACACTCTAGTGGATATAAACAAAAAGAAGGTATAATTCCTGTCTTATTAAAAAAAAATTGGTTTGTCTGAAATCAACAGCATAGATATATTCAGCTATTAAAACAATATACAATTTCTCATATCATACAACCTTCAAAATCTTTAAATCTTTATTAAATCTTCCCATATGGGCTTCCAAAGGTATTGAACTACTTAAGTGCAATATATGGAAAACAGCAAAATGTTTGTATGATTCGTGGGAATAAAAGAGCTCCTGAAGAAAAGCAGATATCAAAGATCAATTTGTAATAAGGAAAGGAAGCTAACATCCCTTACAGCGGTCTTGGAGATAATTTTTCTGCATGAAGCCATTGAGATAACAGTAACATGTTACAAAATACACATGGTGCCAAGAAAAGGTGTCTATTATAATTTCTTTGGTGCAATTAATCATAGGTTCTTTCCTGTCAGACCATCTACAGGTAATGGCAAAAAAAAAAGGGGGGGGGGGAGGAATACCCAACTCTTTTTGTTATTTTTCCTTAAGCAGGAATTAATCATATTGTCACTGGAAGATGCTTTTTCTGACACTGCTTCACTTGAACTGGCCGACTGATACTAAAAACAAAACAGAGCAGGGACTTGCTGCCCTCTGCTCAAAGAGTGGAGAAATGCTCAGATTAACCCCCGAGTGTCCCGACAGCTAGGAACGACCCATCTCAGCAATACCACCAGAAAATCCAAACAAGCGTCCCTGGACAGGGGGAAGGATGAAAAATTCCAGCAGCTCTGGGGGTGGCTGCCTGAGCCATGGATGGCTTCTCCTCCTCCTCTCCTTGCAACCACATCATTTGCTAGAGAATTTCCTCCCAACACCCCCACAACACATTTTCATCCCACAGCAGGGATCTGTACCAGGGTCCCAGCTGCACTCCCACTCAGCCCTGGCGGGTTTGGTACAGTGACACCCTTATGCCCCTTTTAGAGGTCCATCTTTTTTTCTCCACACTCTTTCAACCTCATGAGGTTTCCAGCACTGCAGGCGGATAATGCCAGGGCAGGATGTCAGTGTTGTGCCAGGAGTGAGACAGCCAGTGACGTGCCCCTGGGGACACAGATGGGTGAGCAGGCACAGTCCTGCACCGTCTCTCTCCTAGGAAACCCGTTCCACCTGCCTCACTACACCAAAATCCCAATGGGATAGTGAAGAGTGGAAATCGCGTCAAGAAAACCTATTTAAAGTGATATCCCACTGTCATGCAGCAGAGGCAAAATGTGTGCCTCAGCCCTCCCAATTACTCTATTCCCTCCAGAGAGCTGCCTGCAAGGAAGCTGCCTGCCCAGCACCAAAGATATGGCAGCACTATCACAAAGCCTAGCCCTGCCTTTGTCCTGCCTGTCTTTGCCTCCTGCCTTCCCATCTTGGACCAAGAAGGGGACAAAAAGGCCTAGAGAGGAGAGAACCACTGCATGGCAGCCACTACCTAGTAAAGACACCAGGGGACAAGAATGCCCAGGGAATGAGGATGCCCAGGGGATGAGCAAGATCCCAGACAAGGCTAATTCCCCACGGATGGCTAATGAGTACCATGGGGATCCCACTCATCTCCCAGCATTGGCTTCTCCCCTCTCTCCCTGCAGCCAGACAGAGCGAGTGGCTGCACAGGGATTCAGGCATGTTTTGCAGTGGGAGGCAATGCTCTCATCCACACACTGAATGTATTTTCTATTTTGAAACTCAGTCCAAATGCCTTTCTCCCGTTTGCTTCATAATGCTTTCCTGATCAATGCCCACACCCACCCTGTGGCACAGACCCCTGCAGGCTTTTAATTGCTCCTGGATTGCCTTGATTAGATGCTTTCGGGGACCTTTGACTTTTCTCTTAAGAGGTATCCATGAGACAGGCATAAACTCACAGTGTCAGTCCAGGGTGCTGGGCTCTGTTTTCTTTTGTTCATACACAGCAGCCAGGGCTTGGGTCTGATTACACCATCCCTGGGTATCTACAGTGCTACAGCATGCAAAGGGTACAAAATACTGTCTAGCAGAAACTACACTTGCACTGGGCTAAGGACTCATGCCTCATGGGCTTACTTCTACAAAAACCTAAGTATGTTGCCAACTAATCCCCTCTTTCCTACATAGTAACTATATCTGGAATTTTTTTTGCAGCTTTCTCTGAAGACCTGTTTCTTCAGAGAAAAAGCCGCAGCCTAAAAAACTGAAAACTAACTATTTAAGAAATAAATTGTATTGGTGCCTTAGGAAGAATATGGGCTATTTTAAGCATATCAGACTGTTATGTTAAATATTAGCAAACAAAGGAAGAAAAAAACCACATAGTTTTGTGCTTCTTGTTAATTGCACTAAACCAAGCACACAGGAAAGCCCTTGAGATAGGATTTTTTAAACCATTCTGTGAGCTGCAGAATAACCTCCAGGTTAAAAGCACATTAAGACAATTACAATCAAAATATCTCTGTCAAGGGTGGATCTGAAATCCACGTTCAGGACAGGTTTAACTTCTTAGCAAGTGAACACAACCAAGCCCCACCATTGTTTTGCTGCTAGTGGCAGGACTAAGTTATCCCGGCCACTTTGCTGGGGCTGGCACTGGCACAGGGACCCAGGATCCACTGCTGCAGGATGCAGGCACTGTGGGGGAGCCTGGCATGCCAACGGAGCCCAGCATGTCAAAATGCCCAGGCTCCTCACAGTATACCCCTTCCAAAAAGTAGTCTGGGTGAGGCAAGCTGAGACCTAAGAAACGATGGGTGGCTCTGAGATACATGAACAGATGCAGCATCTGAGGAGAGGCGGGACAAAATGCAGAGCCAGGTAGCAAGCATTGCCTGTGACTATGCTGGCACAGTCCAGCCTTGATGCTGCCAGGGTTTTCAAGAAAGAAATAAAAAAATAATAAAGCCCCCTAAACTCAGCTGGCACAGACTGCTTTTACAGACATTTCCACAGGCACTGGAGGTAGTCCAGTGGTGGTAGTCCAAAGTATAGTTGTGTTTAATATTGTAAGTTTACAAACAGCACCTGATAATGCTGACTGGGTATAGCATTTCCGAAATAAACTTTAGAGTCAGGAGGACCAAGAGAGGATACACTCTAACCTGCTTTTAGCCAGGGCTGTATAAATGTGAGGAGCCTGGGGAGGCTGCTAGCAGGAAAACAAAATAGGAAGGGTGTATTTAATGCAGAAACCCACGCTAGCTCATTAGTGTGGAAGCAGTTCTCAAAGAGCTCAAGTCTGCACCAAAGCATCTACCTGGCCAACTGACCTGTTGGGGTTTTAGTTCTTCTTCGTTTTTCTTTTTCTCTTAAAGAATTTCCCCCATACATGTTGCTAGGAGACAAATTACTGAGTACTTAAGAGAGACAAAAGACCTGACCACAGCTCAGGGGAGGGGTCCAGCTGTCCTCTTTCAGCTAAGGCTTCTTCTTGTGTAGGGTGGAGATGCTTCGAGATTTGAACTTCGAAAAGTGGGGTGGGTACAGCGGCTAGCCCTCTTTGCTTTCTGAGCATTCCAAAGAGAGGGAGAGGCTGCAGTCGCTATAGGGAAAACTCGTCATCGCTGCATTGTGCCTTCTGCCACCTTCCTTCTACTGTGAGTGTGTTAAAAACGAAGTCAGAAACCTTTCTGGAAAAGGTTTTGCTTATTAAAAACAGCAGCTGGAGACGGAGAACTGGGATAGGCTCAGTTCCCGCATGACAATCCAGAGGATACCCCCGAAATAAAACCATCACACAGCACCAAAAACCCCCCCTCCCTGTTCCCTGGCCACCTCCGAAAAAGGCCCCCTCCCAAAAAAAAAAATGCAGTCCCTTTATCTCCCCAGAGGGATATTGCCCAACCCCGAGTCCAGATGCTTGCTCTTGGAAAGACTGTCATTTACTCNACCACCCGGGATTTTTGTGCTCATCCCTGCTGTTCCAGCTGCTGTTTCCCGGGGGATCCTGCAGGGGCACCAGGACCGGCTGCCCAGGGGGTTTGTGAGGCCTTTCTCCCACCCCTTCCCAGTTCGGGCGCGTCCGCCATTGCCGCGTGCTGCCCGCGCTCGCTCCGGAGCGCCCCCTGCAGCCGCGGGGGAACCATCGCCCCCGCCCTGCTCACCGGGAGCCGCCAGCGCCCCTGCCGGCCGTGAGCGGAACTGCACCGGAGGGGAAAGGGCCTGAACCCCAAGAGAGGCTGGCACTGGTGTTATGAGGAATTCGGCTTTTGTAGGCCAGTTATGCAATTACAGTTAATGCAATATGAAGTTAAGATGCTTATAAGTTAATAGAGCATTTGAATGTACAGGAAGTGACACGCGGTTTTGATCACTAGGTGGCAGCACAACAAGAGACCCCATGGATTAAGGAGAAAAACCTTCCAGAGAAACTACATTGGAAGTGGAGTTGGCACCCCGAACTATAACTGGACAGCGAGCCACTAATGAGATGAGCCCCCCGGGAATGATTGTTCAAGAACTCTCCTTGTTATAGACCAATCAGAGTGTGAAAACGGTCCAATCAGAACACTAAAAAGCGAGCATCCTGACTGGTGCAATTCTGATCGCCTCCCCAGTTATAAAAGGACTCCTCTGGCGGGGCTGGGGGGCTTCCTGTGGTTTCCAGCCAAGGGAATGCCCAGTACCATGCGTGGTGCTGTTATTCTTTTGTTCTCTGGCTTGTCGGGTGGGGCCTGGGCTTACCCTAGGTCCCTGCCCTTGTTGCTGATCTTAATAAATGTGTTAACCCTTTTCAAGGTTTCTGGCTGCATTCATAACACTGGGTTCTGGTTCTGTTTGTTGTTACTGCCATAGTTATTGTTGATTGTTTGCCTTGTTTTATATATATATTAGTAAGGAACTGTTATTCCTATTCCTCATACCTTTGCCTGAAAGCCCCTTAATGTCGAAATTATAATAATTTGGAGGGAAGGGGACTGCATTTTCCATTCCAAGGGAGGCTCCTGCCTTCCTTAGTAGACACCTGTCTTTCAAAGCAAGACATGAGCCTAGCTATTTAACCCAGAGTGAATGAAACTTCACTGGTGGTACCTTGCCACCATGCAGACCTGAAACAGCTAGCAAAAACCATGCATGGTGGGATTTCATAAATCCAGTCCAATAACGAGTTGCACAGAGCAAATGCACATTGAAATAATGCCACTCACAATATCAAGGTTCTCATCAGGGACGAGTATGTCATGAATCACTGCTGAAGCCAAATTTAAAAGGATATTGATGCCCAGGCGTCCCATTTGGTGCTCATATAACATACAGCACATGTGAATTTTATAGTTTTTGTATTAATCTTCCCAGAATGCCATCATTTTGTGAGATTTCATGAAATATTAAAATTAATTAGGATGATTTATTTTACAACTCATGGCAAAGGCCCAGGGAATGATGAGAACCTCCCCAATAAATTCACTCAGGTTTGTGACTGCAGCCTTAATATCTGGCATCTGTTTGCCGAGTGGAAGACATGATGTTTTTCAAGTCGGTTATTTGATGGGTTGGCCTGAATTTATTTATTAAGATTTCTACAATCCATTAGCACTGCAGGAAACAGAGAGGGAGGGATAACAGACTAAGCATGTTTATCAAACCATGTGAAATCTAGAGACATTCAAAACAATTCTCTCTAGCCAGTGCAGGAAAGTGTTGGGCATCTTTATTGATAGCCCAGCTGTGCATTGCACAGTTGGCTTTCAAAAACCCAGCAGAAGACTATGATGTATAAGGACAATATAAGAAAAGGCTGGATTTTCATGTCTTGTGGTATGTCTTGTGATAAATACAACAGTGCTAGAGTAATTTCTAAAGGACTCTGCCCACCTGTGTGCTAAACAGTATTTAAGATATCAGCAGGTGGCAAAACGCTCGTGTGCCAACGGAGAAACCCAGGCAGTGACAGACAGCACTGGAAAGCAGCTGGGGCCAAGATATTCCCTGCTATAATGATTAATGTGGAAGAGAGCATTTTCTGCAATGTGTATCCAGAAGATTCAAAGCCAACAGATGCTGGGAACTTTTGAACAACCACAGAATTCAATAGTAAATCTCTAATGAATGGTTAACACCTTGCAAATCTTTTCAAGAGCAGGGAATGGTATCAAACTAGTAGCCTGCTGCAAAACTAAAGATAAAGTCAATGTTTCAGCCAACTAATCAAGAGAAAAGAAGGGTTCATGCAAGGTCCCTTAGTTCAGCCACCTGCCCCAAGGTGTAGGGGAACTGATTGTGTGAGCAATTGTGTGCGTCTTGGACCTTGGCTACGTCTGTGCATGCAGGAAGAGGCAGCAGAAGAAATCAACTGCAGCAGGATATTGTTGTATGTAACAGTTTCGGCTGTGCTCACGTCTGAAAAAACAGTTAGCAATCCCTGTACCTGAAACAGATCACACATCAACTTCTGCCAAGTTTATTATTCCCATATTTCCTATTGCAAATTGACTCACTCCAAGCTTCGCAACCAAACAAATCATCCTAATAAACATGAACTGAAGGGAATGGGTAGAGACAAATCTGCTTAAATAAGCACAACTGGTAGTTACTGAACACACAGCTATGAAAACTTGAGTCTGTGTCTACGGAGATGTTTCCCATTAAAAAACATCTTGTTGATACCAAATACTCTTGGACTACTTCTCTACAATGTAAAAAATCATGTGCAAAATTACATTCTACTTCCAAGATGCCATACACATGAACATAGTATAGAAAAATAGTATTATGAAAAAGGAATTTCACAGTTCATGTTACTGTGCCAAAATGGCTGCACTGCAACCAAACACACCAACCGCCCCATCCACAAAAGAGCCAATATCTGCCCAACAGCAGTCCACAGTCAGAATCACAATTGATAAGGACAATGACAATGATAAATGAAGTTGGACTGACAACAGCTGGCTCTGAATTACACTTTGATTCTATTATTTCCATCTCCCAAGACACATATGGTCAATATATTGAAAACATTTAGTGTCATGGTGACACATGGATTTGCATCTATTTCAAAGGTATATGGAGTCACAGAAGCAGAGCAGGAGTGTGTGCTTGCTCCAGCCAAGATACTCATTTATTCTTCATATGCATTTATGTGTGGAAATGGGCTTATCAGCACTGTGGCTTGGTTCATCCGTAATTAACATCTGGATTGCAAAGAGAATGAAAGCTGACACAAGATCCAAGTATTCCAAAACTCTGCAAGCTCTCTGGATACTTGAAAACTAAAGAAACACCTTGACCTGAAAATGAGACTTTCCTTTTCCAGTTTAAGCATGTGCTAAATCGTACAGACATGCTCGTCCAGGGTGTTGACTCCATGTCTCAGATGATGAAGGATGACCTTGCAAGATTGAGTGATCACTCACAGTAATGCAGAAACAAAAAGAAATTTTGCTTTAACAACTCTTTTCTGGGAAATGATCAAGTGGAAACAGTGCCATTAAATTAAGGGGGGCTGGAGAGTAAAAAAACAGGGAGGGGAGAAAAACCAATACAAAAGAGCTTTCATGCACTACCAAAACATGACAAGGATGCAGATGGCCATGCCTTGCTCCCACAAGGGGGGTTTGCTGGAGAAACATTCCCTGAGAGACACCTCAAGTCCCTGTTCATCACACCCCAGACTGGGGCCCTGTTCTCTCCTCAGGGCAATCACAGTGCTAAACTGGCTGGGATGCAAAATTTTGACTGGAACCAAAGAATCTTGAATTGGCTTTGCCAATTTTGTTTCTGGAAACCTCAGAGCAGCTCTGTCCTTCCCTATTAGACAGCCCCATGCTGCTTGTGTACGGTTTCCCTGAGTCTCATTGCTTTTAAAGGTCCATCAGACATAACTAGGATCAGGAAATGGACAAACACACTTGGAAAAAGTCATTAAAATACTTGTAATGTTCTCTTAAACATTCACTGTTGTGCTTTACTGGAGGACACCACATGCCCTCTGTGTGCCGTGATGTCTACTTTCTTGGTTTGAAAAGACAGATGTCTGCTAAGGAAGGCAGGAGCCTCCTTGGAATGGAAAATGCAACCCCCTTCCCTCCAAATTAACATAATTTTGAAATTAAGGAGCTTTCAGGCAAAGATATGGGGAATGGGAATAACAGGTTTTTTACTAATATATATATATACAACAAAAAAGTAATACAGAAACACTGGTTTAACCTGACAGAGTCAGGGTGTGATCTGACACCCTGCCAGGCAGGGGGGTGGTAGCAGTCTGGTCAGGTGAGAGCTGTAGTTCTCTTGGAAGTGGTTCTGTTGAAGCAGTGATCTTGTAGAAAAGGTCTGGTCCTCCTCAGAAAGTCCAATGGTGGTTGTGTAGCTCTTGTCCTCTGGGAATCCAGTGGAAAAAGAAAGCTCCCCTTGCTGTTCCAAAACCCCAGACTATATCCAGGTGGGAATGCTTGGCTCCTTCCCCCTGGGCGGAGCATCTCACCATGGGATGGTGAGTCATGAGGGAAGGCCTTGATGGGCCCATTAACAGGAGATAATCCAGGAGCCAGTTATCTGTGAGTCATGGGGCAAGGCATTGATGGGACCATTAACAGAAGATAGTCCGGAGGGAGGAGGCAAGGAACATTGCTACACCTGGTTTCAACAGCTCATGAGAATGATAATAGAATACACTGTAACCTAGGACACCACCAAAGGAAGTAATCCTGGTTCTTCTATGCTTTAACCTATGGCAAATCAATCTGGATCACCATGTTTTACCTGCCCCTAGAAATAAGGAGGCACTTCTCCAGGGTGCTACATTCTTCTCAACTCAACCCCCCTGGGAAGCCCCTTGGCAGACTGGCTGTCCCAGGTTTTTTTTTTACAGTGTTTTTTCAGGGGACCTGGGCAGAGTTTAGGTGCTGACTGACCTAACATCAAATCCTCAGCCATCACCTCTGTAGTACTAGGGCTTGCAAATCCATGCAATGCATCAGCAAGGTGGAATTATCTGTTGGTATAACTGACCCAGGAGCAGACACGATTCTTGCTCACACCCTGGTGAGGTGAGAGGCGGAGGCTGGTGGACAGTTTGCTTTCGAGTAGCTGTCAGAGATGGAGGTGAAGTCATCACGAAACAGAGGCACTGTGGTAACTGTGAGGTGAGAAAGAGGACATACAACCCCCTACAAATCCTCAGCCACACTTTTATGCCGAGCAGTTAGGGATAGACTCCTTTCACTGTAAACATGCTTTTTGTTTGCAAACAAAACTAATGCCATGACAGAATCTGCTTACAGAATGTCAGTGTGAGTCTGAGATATGTTTTCTCCCCCTACAAAGAGAAGATTAACCACAGTACTTCTGGCGACTTGCACTTCAATTAAGAAGAGCATTATCTTATGAATAAACCCAATTATCAACTATCAAAATCCAAAGTTTCCTGCAAGAGGGGTTTCAGCAAATGAGGAAAACAAAGCCTCACTTGCTGTTAGCAGAAGGATGATCCATCTTTACCTTCCCAGATGCTCTGGGCATCCGGCATCCCAACCACAACACAGAGTCAATATACATATTATATATATTACTTATGTTAGGTGTCAGTACTCTGGGTCTCCAAAGGCATAGGATTACAGACCACTCATCAACAGCAAAGTTTATGTGTGCTATTATCCACGTAGTTCGTGCTTCCAGCTAGTGTAACTGTCTTGGGTGATTTAAATACGAACTGAAAATCTTCTCACAAGACTGAAACAGCACCATCAAATTTGTAAATACCTTGGGCTTGGGTTAATGCTAATATGGGGAATCCGATGCAAATGAAAAATGAAAAAAAAACCCTCATTACAGAGTTTCTTGTAATGACAGTGCTTAAATATAACCACAACAGTCTGCTTTTGATTAGAGCAAGCCATTTAGTGCCACCGTTATTATTTGTTGTTTCTATGGTTCCTTGGGTGCACATCACTCTTCCCAGACAAACAAGGAGAGAGGCTCAAAAGCTTCCTCACTGAGATAACAAATCCTGATGGATTTCAGCAAGGTCAAGCTCATGCACATCTCTGCCTTCCTCCCGGTTCCAACAGTGCTTTCCATATGGACTTGACTTCTCTTTTCTCCTTTTTGGAGGAGGGGGGTTCCCTTACACATTGAGCTGCACTGGGAACTTTCCATGTTCTCCTATCCATCAGCAGAAAATTTCTCACTTTTATTACATCTGTTAAAAAGTCATTCCCACCTTAAGGAGAATTGTTTGGGGTTCATTTAAATCTGCGTAGTGCCATGGATGCAAAAAAAAAAAAGGCCCCAGCTGAGTACCTCAAATTAAGCACACGATCCCCATCCAGTTGCCTCCAAGGTACACCTACATGGCCAGCACCCAGTGACCCTTCAGCCATCATAGAACTACCCTTCCTCCAGACTTCTCATCTGAGGAT
>VYXC01012819.1:201623-230846 GCA_013397175.1 Platysteira castanea | reverse complement strand
TTTTTTTGCCCCCTTAAGAAAAAACCCAGCAAAACAAACAACCTCCAGCAATCTGTTGGGTCAGAGGGTTAGAAAATGGGAGTCCAACTTTAATTAGGCTGTGGTGGTTAACGGCCCCATAAGCCCGTATTTTTACACTGCATGCCCAGATTTGCAAGCTGGGTTCCCCAGCACACACCTTCATGTGGCTGCAGGAGGTGACACCAGGCACACAAAAGTGGCTGCACAGCTACAGGGTCAGTTTGTGCAGCATTAATGAGGCAATATAGATGATAAGAAGTACATCCAGTGCCTGGATATACTGAATGCCATGGGGAACTGGGCTCATATTAAACAATAAAATAGTGATCTGTTGTGTAGGGATGCACGTCAGAAAGAATGGTTTCCAGACTGGACCACACCACTGGTAAACAGAGATTGAAAAAAAACTTCTCTTTTAAAATAGAATAAAAAGAATAGTATCTACACATACAGTACACCTATAGCACACATATCTCATGCTTACATTCTTCCAAGGAGCCTTTATGACAGCTCTCCTTTAATTTGTGCCTCTTTTGTACCAAGATTTCTCTTTAAGCATAAGGTAATTTACTGATGCAGAACAGGGCTTTCTACCTTAAAAAAGAATTTGAATGAGAATTGCCACACCTTGCTTTTGTCCCCACAAATTCTCCGAAGTCTGGATGGCTGGGATGGATTGTGATGCTGGAGCTCAGACAGCAAGAAAAACAAATGTAAAGTTGTTTTAATTTTTATAGTACTTCCATGTGCAGTACCTAATAAACCCCTACTCAGGGTAAAGAAACCCACTGTGGAGCTGGAGGGAGTGATTAGAGTACAATGATCTCAATAAATACGTCAAACTATCGAATTGTCAGATTTGGCTCTTTCCTTTTCTATTTCAAAGGAACCAAACAAACACTTGGAATTAATAAAATATCATTTAGAAAGGCCATATAATAATGAGGCTGGTAATAAATCACGTTAGCAAAGCATCCCAGTACAAACTTGTGTGTTAGAGCAACAGATGCTGTGAGAAAAACACTGTTCTCCACTCCTCATTATTAAAAACTTGCTTTCTTGCCATTGACATGTTGTTCTCAAAGCTGTTGAAAAATTTCCTGCTTGTCAGTGATTTTAAAGGAATGTTCAGTATGGGTTGAAATTCCCACCTGAAGCTGCTTGGGTTGCTATGGGGCAGGTCACCACGTCCCTGCTCCTCCTGTCTGCCTGGATGCTGGACCAGAGGTGGAGGGGAACTAGGACACCGAATCCTGACAAAATTTTACTTATTGTTACAATTCCACAATTTGATTTTTACTCCACTTCTCACATCTGTTTGCCAAATCCAGCTATTTGCTTATCCATTTCATTTAAACATTATTTTCCTCTTCAACATAAACAATTTAGCAGTGGAGAGCTACTCTACACCAAATGAGGGCTGTGAGCAATATTCCACCCTCTTAATTATGCAAATCCTGTTTATTAATGACAGACACAGAGTGCGACACCTGAACCAAGGCCTGTGAAACTTTGCACCTACACTTTGGCAGAAAATTTGAGAAATGTGGGAAGGTTTGATGGGGTGTAAATCAGAGGGAACCCCAGCTTGCTACCAGGGAGCCATTGGAGCTCCAAGCACCTCATCATGCCAGGCACGGCTCTTCATGCACCATGAGCCACCCCAAAATGAAAATCCATTTTCTCCAAGTTCCAAGAGGTTCTAAAAACGCACATTTTTCTGAGTGGAAACATATGACTGTGGCAAGGTCAGGACAGCTTTTTGCTTTGTTGTCACCATTTTACCCCATATTTGGAGAGAACCCTGCCAGAGGAATCGAGTGAAATGGCAATTACAATATTATGGCAAGAGATTTGCACCACAGATCAGCAGCTGATATGATGAAAACCAATATTCCCCAGTAAAACGGTATTCCCTGAATGACTGACCAGGCAACTCAAATGAATACAAAAGAAGAAAAAAAATCTATACGTCAAATTATTTAAAATCTTGCCTAATACTTGTTTACTTCACTAATGACAACAAACTCTCTCACTTTTCATCTGCATTACTTCAGTTGTTTACAGAATTTCAATAAAGACCTTTCTTCTTTTTCTTATTCCTGTTTACTTCCATTTTCTATTTAGAGATTTCAGACTTCAGCTTTGACGATTGGCTCCACTCTGCTGCTTTTCATCTTGCACCAGCAGACTTGCAGCTGACTGAAATGAGGTAACCTCTCCTCTGTCTGCTCCTGGGCAGAGCCCAGGGCAAGGTGCAACTCCCTGGATAAACACCCTGTGAGTCACGTTGTTACTGAGGCTGGGTGCAAGCTAATAAATTGACCTTATAGTTCCTCCATACTGTATTTATTCAAGGCGGCCTCCCCAGAAAGGCTGTCTGCCTCGCAGTTACAGCATTCAGATGTTATAAGTTCATGAGCCAGAATCAGTAAACATGATGCAATTATAAAAATAAGCTGATGTGGAAAATCAATTTAAAGGGTCCTCGAGAGAAAAGGCACTTCTAGATAAAATGCCTCATAAAAATGCATATAATAGCACCCTGGCTGCAGCACAACAATCCAGGACAGCATTTTACTTCATACTGGGTGAGTTACACCCCAAGATAGATACCTGATTCTGCCTTTCCCATCCAGCCATGTTTCCAAGGTCCACAGCCCTGGATCTGCTCCCACTTCCCAAGCCGCTTTGACTGGACCACACCAAGCACTCAGCCATTTGGAAGACAGACAGGATTGGTCTTCTCCTGTTGTGCTTCTTACTGTTTCCCAGGGTTTCTTTTTGATTTTACTGTCATACTAATTCTCCTGGAATCCTGTGATAATCATCCTTAATCCAGCTGTCAGCATCCCAACATTTGTTACCTTGCATTTAGTCAAATGAAGGTGTGAAGGTGTTTTATACAACCTAGTCACAGACAGATGAGCTTCTAAGTGCAGAACTTTTTCTACTTGCAAACCAGTTTCTGTAAGGGAGACAAGAAAGACTTTGCACAACTCTGCACTTTCACATGGTCAGCACATTCTATTGGCTCTCCTGGCAGCTCACAAAACCACTGTCCACCAGCTTTACTGCCTGCTTGCAGGACTGGACAAGAGAGGACAAGTCTGGTCACCAGTGGCTTCCTCCTTCTTCGGAGGTGTCAAGAAATTCAAGTGGTTAAATCTCTAATATCATCAGAGGGGTCCAGTGAATCATGGCCTCTCATAGTCTGAGGTCACCAACGTGTTCTTAGTTGCAAGACCACCTCTTCAGGATGCTCTGCCCTACATCTCCAACAGCTAGTGCACGGGCTGTGCAACGGCAAGGGCACCTACACCTTAGGAAAAAGCCCAGCTGCAAAGCAGGCACCATAAAAACATGTGCCCAGGGTGCTTGTAATCATCTCGAGGAGAGAACAAGTTTATAGAATCACAGAATTGTTTAGGTCAGAAAAGACTTTCAAGATCATGAAGTCCAACGATTCACCCAGCACTGCCAAGCCAACCACTAAACCATGCCCTTGAGTGCCTCTTCTGTTGCCCTGGTTTTTGCTAAGCCTTCTGTTTTTAACCTTGGAGTCAGATTCTTTCACACTGTTTCATGTAAATAATAGCCAGTGTTTACTTAACGGTATTTTCTGTTTTTCATTCCTTTTGTGATAAGAGAACTTTGATGAGCACCTTTCTTCTCCAGTGGGATTGAGAAGGAAGTGACATGCTCTCCAATCCCTTGTGGAGTTGGGATGTGTATATGAATGTGAGAATGTAAATAATAAACAGATAATTCCTTCCTTTCTGCTGAACCTGGCAGGCGTGAGAGCGTCTTTATTGTGTCTTCCTAGACACACCTCGTCTGCTTTACTTTTAAATACCTTCAGGGATGGTGACTCAACTACTTCCTTGGGCAGCCTGTTCAATGCTTGACAATCCTTTCAGTGAACAGTTATTTCCTAATACCCAATCTAAATCTCTCCTGGTGCAGCTTGAGGCCATTTCCTCTTGTCCTCTTGCTTGTTCCTGGGAGAAGATGATGACCCCTCACTTTGCTACATCCTTTCAGGGAGCTGTAGAGAGTGATAAGGTCCCCTCTGAGCCACCTTTTCTCCAGGCCGAGACCCCTAGCTCACTCACCACTCCTCACAAGCCCTTAGGAGTGTGCCTCCCTTTAATTTCTACCAGCATCTTCCAAGAGAGTCCTGTGAGCACTGTGAGAAGCCTCACCTTGTTGGAGCCAGGATTACACCTTCCCTGGCCTCAACTCGACAACAGCAGGAAGAGCTTCCAGGGTGTGCAGAGAGACACTGATACAGTAACTACTTGAGCACCAATACAGCCACATAGGTTGGGTTGATGTGTGATGCCCTAAGAGGTCCTGGGGCAGGTGTTGCAGAAGAGCACAAGTTTTGGGATCTCCTGGTAGAGAATCATCCCTGTGCCCCTTTCTGGGGTCCAAGCAATGAATCAAACAGAGCATTTGGGCAGAGTGCTATCCCAGCCCTCATGCCAACATGTGCCAGATGCCATGGCAACTGGTGCACTGAGCTAGTGATGTCCAGCCACAGTTACATCGCCTCATTAGAAAGCCTTTGCCTGGCACTGCCCTCTCTCCCTGTTCTGCCTGCAAGGGGAAGCACTCCAGCCATCACACTGCAGAGTCCTTCCAGTCCCTCCTTCCAGCAAAAATGACAGGCTCTCCATTGAGGTGATAGAGCTGGAGCTGGCAAACTCCCCACCTCTCTTCTACGAAAAGCTCTATTTCATGAGGAAAATAGAGGTGGGTGAGCTGGAGAGGTGATGCTATCCTTTGTATCCAGCATGGCCGCTTCCCTTTGCCTCTCCCCACATGGTGTTTAAGGCAGCTCAACAAAGCATCCCAGGCTCGGGGCTGGCTCCCACCCACAGGTATCCACACAGGACCCTGCTTGGCTGGACTTGGCTGGCTTGGCTGGCCAGCAACATTTCTGTGCTCTCTGCGTGTGGTCCCTGTTGAAGCACCATCTGTCTTGAGTTTAGCACAATAATGCTGCAGCCCCACCAATTAAAACAGGCTGCAGAGTTAAACCCCGAATAAATGCAAAGTTAAGTAAATGATCAGCAGTGAAGATAAACAGCACAGGTATGGGTCTGGCACTGAGGTGGGAGGGGCTGGGACACCACAGAAGGTGATGGCATGTACCCCAAACTGACCCCAGGTAGAGCCAGTCCCGTTCCTGACCTTTAGACTGGTGACAGTGACACCAGGACACTGCTTGCTGTCTTTAATGCAAACTTAACTATTCATTTTCTGCTGCATGGCATCTCACTACCCCAGGGTCAGGTGAAAATGCAATTATTATCCAGCCTGCCTGGCATCCTCCCCATTCTAACCATTCCACATCATACTGGAGAACAGGGTGGGATGCTCCCAGTGCCTGCATCCTGCCCCTGCAGGCGACAGCCTGTTTGAGGCACTGAGTCCTACAGGTACTGCCTGCTGTCCCAGTACTGCAGGTACCAAGGATTTTAGGAGACGCAGGAGCTCTAATGTGCTCTCAGAGGAGCAGCTCCATCCCAGGTCCATCCACCCCTTGGCCACGGAAGGACACACACCCTTGCAATAGCACATCCTACCAATCCCACTGGAGACGTCCTGCTGGCGCCAGTGGGAATGGGACCATTTCTTAACCTAGAGGATGCAGCTGGAAGCTACTCAGTGGG
This sequence comes from Platysteira castanea, assembly GCA_013397175.1. Classification (NCBI taxonomy): domain Eukaryota; kingdom Metazoa; phylum Chordata; class Aves; order Passeriformes; genus Platysteira; species Platysteira castanea. The sequence goes on along the minus strand of VYXC01012819.1, from coordinate 225,144 downwards.
GATAGTTTAGATAAGCATCATATAAAATATCTGAATCCCAGTTCCTGTGCAGAAATGTATCTGCTTGTATTTACCACCCACACACTATTTTATTAAGACATAATCTCAAATGAGAATTGTTGCCATTGCTCAAGTTTAACATATGGCCAACTGAGCCTAAGAAAAAACACATAAAATACATTTTAATGTGCTATTCTTGCCTAATGGTTTTTAAAATTTTTAAAATGTGCAATATATATTTACACATTCCAAACATTTGGGGAGGTGTACATTAAAAAATTGTATCAGTCACAAGTTGACTGTTAAATGAAAAAAATACTGTGGTTCCTTTGTATTATTCTAAAACCACTAGGGTTGCACTAATTTTCAATAGGTAAAAGGTAATTTGTGGCTTCATAAATTCTGTTCAAGACATGGTAATTCTTACCTGGTCACAGCTGTCAGACATCGATAGGCTATACCATGGTGATGGGTTTTTAAAAGCAGAGATGGATGTGTTGTGAAAATACTGAGGTATTTAAAAGGCTGAAAAATTCTTTCAGTCAGAAAAAGCCCATTTGAAGTCCTGGCTGGGGTTAGCTGCTTTCTCTACAGTTCAACAAAGCACTGAAACATACACCTAATACCAAGCACAGGAGTCAGTTCTGCTGCCTTTGATAAACCACTCATGCATGCAACTTTAGGCACACAATTTGCCACATAATCATGGGTATAAGGACCCCATTACTGAAAATTTGCAGAATGAGCATCCTTGGGGTTTCCAGCTCCCTCATCCCATTTGCACACAGGTATGGTGCAGGTACCCATCCCACTCCTGCAAACAGGGAATGCTGCTTGCCTCCCCACTCCCAATTATTCCCCCAGGCCTTAAAGAGTGTCTGGTGGTGATGATCATCCCCACAAATGGGAAGTGCAGTAACACATCAAACCACCCTTGGGCTGGCCTGGATAGGAAGCGTTCCCTCTATCCTGGTTGTTCAGAGTCGCTTACTCCCATGGTGGAGCATCCTGATGAGAGACCAGTATGTGCCACGCAGCCAGAGGGATGCTGGAGCCTCAGAGGGTGCAGCCCATGAAGAGAGACCACAGGGCAGCCCCTAAGCTGCTGTGACCTACCAACCCATTCTCACATCGGTTTCTCATCCATATGATGCAGACCCAACCATGAAAGGCAATCACAGAATCACAGAATCATTTAGGCTGACAAGACCCTTAAGATCATCAACTCCAAGCATAAATTTAACACAATGAGTCTTGCTCCTTCCATGATGCCATAAAACCAGAACATGCCAGCCATTACCTGGTGGAAGACAGGCTCCCAGTACATCAGCAACCACACCCAGGGCTGGAAAAAGTCCTTGTCAGAAGCGTGGATGAAGTTACAGCTGAACAAGTCTTCATCAGTCCCTGCTTCTCATGCTTGAAGGGATGCAGCTCTAAACATATGCATCCTCACACGAAAGCCCACTCTGCAGAATTTAATTGAATGCATTCTAAAATATCAGCTTTACTTCTTCACCAATAAACCAGAAAGCTGCTCTCTCATATGTTTATTTGAAATATGGATTCAACAAGTATTAAATGCTCTCCTCTCAGCTACAGTTCCAGGCCAGGATTTAAATATCTGTGTTACAACACGAATTCTAGCTTTTAACTGCAGTAAGCACATTCTAAAAATGGAATAAAATTATCAATTCCATGTGCAAATCTCTGCCCTCCTGGTAACCTTCCTGACCCAAATACAACCAGTGCTCTAACAGGCATGGGATGGTCCCCTTGCTGCATGCTTAAAGTAAAAGAAGCCAGAAAGCAAAGACAGAAGACACTCCCTAATTTTTGCAGTTTTCAGCTATTACCCTCAAAGGATAGAGGGTTGGGGCAGATGAACTCTGAGACCACTTGCAAAGGCCACTCTGCACATATGAGCATTCTTTATTCAGTATTAACATATTGACTCGCATCCTGTTTTGCTGTAAACCATAATGTTACTTCACTGCTGTCTGAAAAATGCAAATTCCAGCAGATCTGGCAAAACACTTTAGCCACTGCTTAGCTTCCAGTCCAGCAGTTGCTCAATGGGGCTATTCATGAGCCCTTCAGAGACTTTAATCCTTTCTGCACCAAGCGGTGCTGAGCTCTTTTCCTGGCTGCAATCTGGAGGTCCCTGCAGGACATATTTTCACCTCTGCCCTCTGCCTTTATCTCTTCTCTCCGTGCTGCACGTGATATAACAGCCAAAAAAAAAAACCCACCCCAAACCAAGCAGAAAACCAACCAACCAAAAACCCCCAGAAAACCCAAACAAAAAAACAAAAACCCCAAAAAACACCCGCCCCCTCCCTCCCCCCCCTGAAAATCATAGAGAATGCAATGACTTTGATTTGTTTTCACTGTTGGCCTGAAGGCAGTCATGGTTCAGCACAAGCAGTGGGCAGCAAAGGATGGTTTTACTGATCCCAGCCTGGCTCACCATTACAGACATAGCAGAACTGTTATTTTCTGTATTTCTAGGACAACAGGGTTATAATTTTATGAAATGCATTTTTAATTTCTATTTTTTAAAGAGAAAAAGGAGAATCATATTGCTTTGTACATCCAGTGAATCAAACTCCTTATAATTAGGGCTGCTGGTTTCCAAGGTAACAAGGATCCAACTCTCTTTTACGTGAAATAAAAATAAAGAATAGCTCCGTCCAGCTACCAGTGTGGTGTGGGCACTTTAAGCCAGCCCACCATGGGATGGTGCTGCAGATGTGGTGGAGCTTGGAGTACCCAGGGCAGTTCTGCTCTGCTGCCAGTGCCACCCCACTGGAGGATGGACACACAGCAGAATACTCTGTTTCCAATCCAGCCAAAATCATGGGCAAGGTGTAGACAGGGATTTCTCCAGCCTTCCCACTGGTGCCTGTGTCCCCTTGGCCCAGGACTCCACTGCCACCACCAGCTCTCTTTCTGCAAGAGCAGCATCACCCACACCCCTCTCCAAGGGCTACAGCCTCCTCTGTGATGACTTCACCTCTAATAATAACATCCAGAGCCCCATGGACTCCAGAGGAAAATAAACCCAAGTTACTTTTCCCTTTTACACTCCTCTTATTTTAGGAATTTTATGGAGGTGTAAAAGAAAAAAGACACACCTATCATAGCTGGAAAAACGCGCTGTGGGTATGATGTGACTCTGGCAAGCACAAAATCACAGGCAGATCTGCACTGACACTCTAAAGCAGTAATTTGCCTGGACCAGGCTTCTGTAACAGATGTTGCCATTTACATATGTAATTTAGTATTGCTTTTTCAAATATATAAGGGGAGTGTGTGAGCGTGTAACCGTGTGTGTGTAACTGTGTGTGTCTGAGTGGGTGTGTATAACGGTATGAGTGTGTGTGTGTGAGAGAAAGAATGTGTGAGTGTGTAAGGGTGTGAGTGTATACGAGTGTGCCAGGGTGAGTATGCATGAGTGTGGCACAGTCATTACACAAAGTCACCACTTTTGCACCAAGGCCTGGGCACCTGGAAAACTCAGATGTCCCAAAGCCTACCAGTCACTTGTATAAAATGTGAACCTGGTTATTTTCTGGATCGTTTCTCCCTCTTCCCCTGCTTCTGGCAACCCAAAGCCAGAGCCTCTCTTGGGAGCAGCTGAAGGGACATGGCCAATGGGACAGCCCCTCTCACAGACAGCTCAACTTTGTACATCCCATGTAATGTGGAGGAAGTTCCTGGTCTCCCTCTGTCATCAAAGTCTGGGAGATCATTTCCATACAAAGCAGCCCTCTGCAACCTTCGATATATTGTATTCCACTGCCAGGTGTCAGGTCAGAGTCATTCATGCAGTCAAAAAACCTGGTTACATCCACACACCATCTAAGCATCTGAGCTACTAGGATGTCTCTTGAACAAAACAAACCCAATTATTTGCACAACATTGGACAAGGGGTCATTCACTTCTGCAGAAGAATGCCTGTGATGTTTAAATGCTTTCCAAGTAAAATCTTTTCCTTTTTTTTTGCTTTACATCCAACCACAAAACTTCTTCCTTATCTATTAGGAATCTTTATTACAGATAAACTGATGAGAGAATGAGACTGGCTGAGTAAATTTGCAACTGCTGCTATACTGTAAGCCAATAGGGGAAAGAGATACAACTTGCTGGAGCTTTCAAGTACTGCTTTGAGAAGAAACATGGCCATCAGTGCAGCCCTGGTGCTGGCAAGGACCTGTGGGCAGCCTGGGAAGGTCTTTCCCTCTCACTCCTCTGCTACCCCACCTGGATGGTGTGACCTTGCTGAAGGAAGTTACCTGGGTTCAGAGTAACCCAAGCAAGGTAGTCCCCCACACAGGGGCACCAAGCCATGGCAAGTGATGCTGTGGATACCAGAAGTCCATGTGGGCTCAAAGGAAGAAGATAACTTATGGGATAGAAAGGCACCCAGGGACACCTAATACTTGAATATCACCATGGCTTAGAAAGTCCCCAAACTGGAAATACTTTGAGTGTGGGAACACATGCAAGAGACCGCCACAGTGCTCTCTCCCCAGCACTGTCACAAACATTCCCAGTTACCTGACTCAACCCCTCCTTTTCACTCTCAGGTTGTGTTCACCTTTGCATTTCAAGAACCAGAGCATCTTGTAAACCACCAAACTAATGTTTGTTTGTCTGTTTTTCTATCTGAAAATATAGAAATGCTACATTTGACAAGCCACTCCTTTTGCTTCCGGACACTTTTCAGACCTGTTTCCCCACTTCTCCCCCACACGCTTCGGCCAGTTATGAGCAACAAGGAAGTTTTACCAAGGAAGTTTTTCAACCCAAGCCTAACGTTAAATAAAGTTCAAATTCATGGGACACTCTACATAAACCCAGCAGAGATGAAATATGGCATGAGGCATTTGCAGAATTCACTCTGGAAATCCACAGAGGTGCTTACAAAGACATCTACCCTGATCAAAGTGATTTATATTTTTCATGAGTGAGCAATTTTCTTACTAGGAAAGAGACAAATTTAATTTTTAATTTGATTCCCATCAAAACAGTGTTTTCTTGTTGCTATGACAACTGAAAGGAAAACCTTTTCCTTCAGCAAGAGCCAGCTAACAGCACTGCTGCACGTCCCCCAGCAGCAGCTCAGGGAGGGAACACAGCCATGTGCATAATTTTTGGCTCTTGGTGGCTTTGATTTGATGGGATTTTTTAAAAGAATGTTCTGAAGCCAAGAAGTAGAAAGTGTCTTTAGAGAGACTGAGGGGAAAGAGCTACCTCATAACGCCTGTGGGACCATGGACTCTCCAAAGCCCTGTGGGATCATTCCAGGGACCCTTTGGGTTTCACACCACGCTCCTGGGACCAGCTGCCCTGCACCATAACCCAAACTGCATCTCTAATCCAAGATGCACAGTGCTGGGAGGGGAGAAAAAAGACATCTGCTGACCATCAGTAGATATGGCAAGAGTCCAACAACAATAACAGAATGGGCTTAAATACATAACCGTTCTTTTCCTTCCACTCCTCTTCCCTGGCTACCATCCTTGCGGTACTGAAGAAGTGCCCTGATGAATAAATATCTTCTTCCCCTTAGCAACAGATAGCAACAGAGTCATAGGTTTTTTGCCTTGCTCAAAAGAAACACATCTCAAACTAACATAGATGATTTAAACAGCAATAAATATAGGATGTGGGTGTAATCAAAAATTGCTGAAACGCAAATTGCACTTTTTAGCCTGGGTTATTTTAAAGCATGAGCAAACTTGCCAATGATCTGTAGAAAGAGCACGGAGAGGGCTAAAGGGGAAAGGAAAATCACAGCAAGATTTGATGAGGACAGAGATACTGTCCATTCCTCCTGAGCAAAGCTGAGGCCAGGAACAGCGATGAAACCCGAGGTTTGTCTTCAGCCTTGAGCACAATTTGAGTTTCTGCAGCAGATTTCCCTTTTTACAAACTGCAAAGGTCACATATAGTCAAAAATCTGTTAAATGCATAACCCTGGTGCACAGCAAATGTATTCTTTTCACGGCTCTATTACTTTAACAGTTCATTTAAGATGTCTGCCTTGCGTTTTTCCATTTGGTGTTAGGAAAATGTTTTCTTTCACCTGGCATAGAGCCCAGTTCAACAGAAAAAGAAAGCCCTCCCTGTTTCCATGAGGCCCTGCAGTACAAGACATGGGACTGGTTTAGCTTTAACCAGGCTACTTTCAGCTCTGTCACCAGTATTTTGGCCCCTTCCCTTTTGCCCAGGCTTTCCTCCTCTGTCATTTAGAGGATGAGTAAATCCTTTGCTGGTTCCTTGATGCATCAAGGGCAATTCCGTACCACCACCTCTGCTCTTCTAAGGGTTGTCATCACCACCTCCACCACAATCCATGAGAGCCATCTCCCTGGAGCCCTTTCCATCCCACATCTTCGAGCCTTGGTCCCACAGAATGCAAAGCTGTGCTGCCACCAGTAAAACTACACAAGACACAGGTCTAGACAGGGTTTTGGTGACACCTCCCTGCTCTTTCTCCACCACGAGAAATATTCCTGATTTCCATACAAATCGCAACAGGACTCACAGCTGGACTACAGAACTCAGCCTGGTTTCTACTCAAAACCAAACAATGCCAAATATCACTAACTGCGAAACAAAACCACAGCATGGTCCTGCTGATATGGCAGTGCTAGAGGGTAGCCTGAGGGTCCAGCAGTTCCGTGGGGAAAAGCAGATCTTTGGGATGCCTGGCTCCTGCAGATACGGGAGCGGATGGCAATTGGAGTCAGCCAGTTCCAACATGTCCTGATTTTATTTCTTTAGAGAGAAATAAAATATATCACAGGTAAAAAAATATCTCAAGAGAGATAAGTGTTTGGTTCCTGCTGAGTTTTTCAGGATAAAAAGCTGCTTGAATTTTTTTTACTTTTTTATTTCAGGCTGGAGATGACAGAAGGCATCTCTGCAGCCAAGAAACCAGCTCCCTGGCTTACACTGTGTAATGCCACATCCCCTTCTTCATCCTGTTCTATTCCAACAATGAAAACCTGTTAGATGCTTTTCTCCAATCATCTATTGATTTCAGAGAAGAAGCCCCCTACTCAGTGATGAACTGAGGAATGATTCCCATCTCCTCTGTCAGGACACTGTGCTGTAACGCATGTCACAAGGCTGTGCCATATTGATTTGTAGCTAAAATGACTCAGCAGAATGATGCTAGCTGTGCTGACTGAGAATTGGGCTGCTGTGTCGTTTTCTATTGTATGTAAATATCTAAATCCCTAAGCCTGAAGTAAAATAATTTATAAGCTTCAAGTAGAAAATATCTGCTCCCAAATCCTCATCACTTTTCCATCCTAGTCTCTAACACATTATACTCTTTCTGTATTTAATGTGCCCTCAAGGTGGGGATTAGGTAGACATTTGATTACATCTTTTATGTTTATGCCAATTCATTTCCAAACCTTTACAAACTTTAATTAAAAGCTATATTTTTACCGCCTCATCCTGAATTAAGAGAGAATAGCAGAGGAAAATCTGTCCTCAAACAGAATTTACATTTCTAGTGCACCTTTTCCTGTGCAAGCACCTTTGGGGCAACTGCATAAAATCATCCTGAGCTGCCTTAAGATGTATCAGTGCAGACATCAAAGCAGCTCTAATACCCAGCCTCATGCAGACCTGCACACAGCTGAGACCACTGTGTTCACGAGCATGAAATAACACAGTTCCTGATGAAACCAACCATCGATCCCCTCAAGAGGTGGCCGTGGCCATGGGGAAAGTGAGAGCACCAGCCAAGCTCAAGCAGTAAAAAAACAACCTTTGCCTTTGAGAAGACTCACAGGAAGGGGCCTAGTAGCCAAAAGCATAGCAACTTCATTCAGTCCCACGGACCCTTTTTTTGACCATCACTGTTCACAAGAGGAGACACCACTGTGTTACCACAAAGCTGAAGGGGAGCTGAGCATTCCCAGTGAGGAGGAGAGCTCAGCAAAGCCAGTTCCCCAGAACTGGGAATGACCAAACCATCTCCAAAGGTAATCCCCACCTTGGCTGTAAAGATTTCCAATGACTGGGAAATGTAGTACCATTTCCTTAAAATCAACTCTTCTCTTAGGTTGCAGCTGCAGTCACCCCATCCCTGGCTCAGTGAAATACCACATGCCTGCATGCATCATCTCTGGGGTCATTTTGCAGAGAGACACAATCCAAAATCTGTCTTTGTTCAGCATTCAGGACCAAAGACATTGGTTTTGATGTCAAATTTTAATTGTAGGTTGGAAGTTGGGAATTTGTCCTATTGTAAAGTCTAGGCGCAGCAGAAACCATTCTCAGAAGCTGTCAGATCAAAAAGACAGGGAATCTCCTAAGATTAGCTGAGCTCTGCAGCTTTGCCCTTTGGGGCCAAAACAGAAGAATGATATCAAATCTTTATCAGTTAAGAAACTCAAGCCTGGTTTGAATACCACCACATCACTGCAGTCCATCAGAATAAATTCAGACTACATAAGGAGAATACTAAAAAAGGTTTAGTTGAAAATCTCACAAGTCAGCTAGCGTCAAGGTCAAAGCTGCAGACACTCCTGTGCATAGATATAGAAAACAATGAATCAGTAGCAAGATCCTTGTTTTCTGCTTTCCTGAAACTCTGCCCATCCTTTCAATGACACATCCTTTCAACGGCAATGCTGCTGTGCCTCATTTGCTGCCTCCTCATCCTACAGGCTTCAGGGTGGCATGGTGAGATGAGATCTCTGCAGCTATGGATAGTGTCACCTGAGCTGACAGGGCACTCCAGCTCCCTGTGCCACAGCCAGCGTCAAACCCTTTAAATAGCATGGGGGGGTGGGATTTAAAAAATTGATCACCTTGTGTATGTCCTCAGTGTTGGGCTGAAATTTCACTCCTTGGGTTACCATGGTGGGAAGCACTGCGCGTGCACGAAGCATCCCACTCTGCAGACTCACTCATTGCTCACATCCAAACAGCTTCACTTTTCCTGGATCATACAAAGGTATTTCCCAGCAATAACCATGGTCAGGCCAAATTTTGGCCTTCTAGCTGCTGTTGTTGCCATCAAAGAGCATTAAGAAGATGTAAAGCTGTGTTTCACTTTGCCTAAAAAGTCCCACAAAGGCCAGACAAATTTTATTCGAAGACTGTTATCACAGGTCTTGCACTGACGACCACTTTCCTGGTCCCTGGGAAATCCGTAACATGACTTCCCCGAGGTCAGGATTTCACTCCAAACTTGGAAGAGTTCAGGCCAAAAGGAAAGTTTTGGCAGTTGCTGTGTGGGCTTGGAGGAGCAGCTGCAGCAGGAAGCCAGTGTTTAACAGCACTTGCAGCCCTGCAAAATTTTACAAGACAAAACCCTCGCATTAGAGGATCCAATTCTTTCTTCATAAAATATATTGGGCCTTTCCACAAACTCCTTTTATTGGTCCATTTGGTACTCACTCCTTTTATGAACTACTCAAATCCCTGGATCATCTGGAAAAGCCAAAGGAGACAGCTGAGCTGAACCACATGGATGTGCTAGCCATCACCAACCCTCTCTGCTACCAGGGCTCAAGCACCGTGTGCCAGCACATAGGGCAGCTGGATTTCATCCCCTGAAAGGAAGCATGCAGCATCTTTTTAACACACTTCTCCTCACTGCCTACAAGACTTTGGAGTCCCAATGTTGAGACAAATCCCCCAAACCCAGGTGCCTTTATGCCTTTCACTTCAGACCAAAATCCACTTGGCAGCAAACAAGCAAGACTGGGATTTTTTTTTAACCAGCCTCCTACATCTCTTCCATGGGGGTCCTTTAACTGATCTGGCTAAAGAGCAAGCTCGTATGGAGGTCTAAATGCTAACCTAACAACATATTTTAACTGTATATTTAAATAGTTTCATTTCTATTGACATTGGCTAAGCTGAGTCCTAAGGCTTGCTGGTTTCCAGCACAAGGCTGGACAATTCATGAGTGTAACCTTTCAAGCTCTGCATTGCCACATCTCCTTTAACAACAACAAAACATTTCACAACCACTGTTTCCCAAGGAGATGGGTGCCTGAGGCACTCTGTGTACTAAGTCCAGTGCTTTGTGGCACGGTCAGAGCTGAAAAAAGACCAACAAAGCCTTACAAGAAAGGAAAAAAACAAGTAGCACGAGCAGATATGTGCCTGGCTCTACACATATGCTCCTGCCCAAAAACCTGTAGCCAGTGGGTCAGGACCAGGGTCCTGTGCTCCAGGCTGTGGTGTTGCACTTTGCTTTTGGTCCCAGTCTCAGAGCTGCAACAGTTCATTCCCACTAGTGTTCTCCCAGTACTTCCCAGCCCAGCAGCAGAGGCAGGAGCATCTAACTGGTGGTGGCAGCACCATATTGCTCTCACAGCCCCAAAACCACACAATCCAGGAATCACCATATTGGAACAAAACGCCCCTTTCCCAGAGCCCAGCTCCAGTGATACCTCCAGAAAAGTAATTATCCAGGCACAATGATATAACAGCATCCCTATCCTAGTCAGAAGGTGCTTTGCAGCACGTGGGCCAGCTTGTATCCTTTAAATTATTCATGTGTGTCATGTCTGAGCTGTACCAAGCCCCTGTGAAATAACCAGCCAAGGGTGAACACTGCTTGCGACAGCTGAGAGGCTGTTTTAAGCCATATAACAAGGAGCTCTGCTGCCCTCCCAAATAGCAGGAGCTACTTTTAAAAACCTTACTATTGTAATCTTGGATTAGTCCCTACCACCCAAATCCATTTCATTATAATTAGCACCCATTATTATAAAGCCCCTCCAGCATTTCCATATTTCTCTCATCATTACATTCCACAGATACTCTGCAGCAAAATCTACCTAGCTGTATATTTTGCATAAATTGGTTATTTTGAACCATATGCCCTCTCATTCTTGTTACCAGCCCCATATTTTATACAACAGCATTGACACTTCTAGCCTCTTGCAGGAGCCCTGCTTTGAGAGATCTAGATTAAGCCCAATGCAAGCAGCTCGCTGGGGGAGACAGGAAGAAATCTGAATTCCTCTTGAATTAATTACTAAAATCTGAATATTGAGCATGGATGGCAATGTATGGTTTTACCATGAAACACATCACCCAAAGCATGGCACAAAATCCATCTGCCCAGAATATTTTAACAGCACTACAATGCAGCCAAAAGCTGATCAAGGACTTCGCTTAGTTCTTTATTCCCTCTTAAAAGAAAAACACAAGGTGCACTAAGAGTTCAACTAAAAACACACCTTGGCAGTATCTGAGCAATTAGCTAAAGGCAACACAAAAAAAAGTAGTAAGTCCATTTTTGTTGGGAAAAAAGTTATTACAGAAGATGAGGTAGCCCCAATCTCTGTGATCAGCTCTGGACAATGAAGCACATACCTTTTGTACCTCCAGGACGGAGTGCCTCACTAGCAAGCAGGTGATTCATCTTCCAACTTACAACGCTCCAGCCAGCATCCAGCCCTTCCACAGCATCCTTGGGGCTAGGACTGCTTCCTGCTCCAGGCACAAACCTCAGTATTTTAAATTTCCTTACACAGATAACTTCTACAGTAAGGATAAGAACAATCTCAGTGACTTTCACAAGAGCCTTGCAAGTCCACCAGCTGTGGTGCTGCTGAGAACGAGACCTCAGCACTGTAAACGCCAGCACAGAACCCCCAAATCCTCAGATCTGCTGCATTTCTACACAGAAGGACTTCTAATTCTGCACCTGCCAATATTACCCATCTTTCAGGATCTTTCCTTCGCTTGAGTATTTCCCAGGATCCTAGGATGCCCCCAGACCCCGTGCCTTCAAGAAGATGAAGACTGCAGCACTTCACTAGCCAGGGCCTCTTCATTTTCTCCTCTCAGCACACTTCAGTCCCCTCTGAAGCTCAGCATAATACCAGGCTGAACATTAATACAACATGCGCTTCACCTAACCTCAGCAACCACTACAAATATTTAAGTTTTATATTATGCGCTGGGTTTATTGTTATATATATATATGCAACCCTGTCTCTTTTTATATAGACACTCACACCCCTATATAGGCAAACACTCACAGAGAGTATTTCATTTCTGTAAACTATAATTTAAGCACAGGGACTTTTTTTCCCCTTCAGGCAGCTGGAGCAGCAGCCGAGTAGTACAGCAGTGATGCCGAGTGCCCTCTGCTGTACGTGAGACAAATGCTTCTTTGATTAAAAATATTATTTAAATACTTATAACGTTTCTTAGGAAAATATTTATGAAAATTACATTTGATAATTTCTAGCACAACATGCAATATTGATACCACCAGATTTCTCCTGTCAGAATGAAAGGTTCATGTCTCTTCCAAGTTACATCAGCAGCAAGTAAATAAGTCTGGGCTGAAACTGCACGAGGTACAATGTGAAAAGGTTTTATTTATGCACTTGGAAGTGGCAAAGGGAGATCAGAACAAACAATATAGCTTTATTATTCAGGCATTTCTCAGATAGCCTTCACACTTCAGCAAATCGCACATCTATTAGACGTACACGCTGAAACTGTCACGTGGCAATGTGAAATCATTTTTCTATTGTAAAGCAGCATTGTTCCTGCTACTGGGAGGAAAGATAATACTTTAAAATGTTCAAATATATGTATTTCGAACTGCTACACCTTGTAACATATTATGCACTTGATATTAAAAATCCAAGCTACACTGCACAAACCTGACTATAGAATATTAACTTTTATTGTCTTCTTATGTCCCAGTTCTTCTCACATCTGATATTTAAAGGGGCTGCACTTTAAACATGTGGCCTTGATGGCACCAAAAGCAGATAATACAGCCCAGCCACAGCACTGTGATGAGTGCTCCCACCATTTTACAGGTGAGAAGAGAAAGGGAATCAACCTTGTGCCCACCCTGCTGCTACTTCTCCAAATGTTGTGCAATTTCAAGCAAAAGTCTGACTTTGACAGAGCTGAGGTTTTGCAAAAACAGGGATTAAATCATCTGCAAAGAGTCAGGACAAGATAGGGGACACTGAGCCCAGCAGCATCTCTGCACAGGGCTCCACCTCCACCGAAGGCAGATGGGTCAAAGAGCAGCCAGGTCTTTCTCCACAGAGCAAACCCTGCCGCGGCAAACACCCGATGGCCTAGAGAGGTCAGAGCAGCACCGTGTGCTACACAAGCATCAAAATCCCAGTTATTGGCACCACAATGTATTTTCTCCCTCCCTGTGTCACGCTCCCACAGAAGGAGACATCTTTTTTTAACCTGTCTCTATGCAATACCTTGGCTCTGCAAGCAGGGCCATCTGCTCCGCAGAGCTCTGTGGCGACACCTCCACACTACCCTTGGAGGGTGGGAGGGGGACAGTGGGGTCCAAGCACCCCTGGGTGCTGGCTTGAGATGCCCAAGCCCCCAGGTGCTTCCACAAAGCCACCCTGTCCCCATCAGGTCAAAGAGCTGGTTGTTGACCAGCACAGTCACACCAGAACAACAGGTTCCTCATCCCTTCCAGTGACTCACTGCAAAACCTCTCCATTTCCAGTATTTGTATTCACTTCACAGCTTGGATTTCCTAGAAGAGGCGCTACCCAGGAAAACAAGCCTTCTCTTACGCCCTCCTGTAAATGTATCCACATGAAGCAGATCAAAAATATTCCAGATTATTTTTTAAAATGAAATCTTTTACCAGCATTTTTTCCCTCCAATGAAACGCTGTGGTTTTTTATAACTTTTCATCTTGCTCTTCTCAGGGATTCTTGTCCTAGATTCCCTGTCTTGGTTGAAGGCCAAGCATCACTAGCTGAGCCAGAGGGAATATAAAAGCATCTTTCTAAGACGGTATAGAAAAGAAGAAGAATTGGACCCTGGGAGCCAATTCACTTTTATGCCTTAGGTATTTAAGGATCAAACGCACATTTGTGAGCTGACACCAGGTAAAAAGGTGGCTTTGAGACTATGGTGTCTAAAGAAGCCTCTCAAAGCACCTTTTTACCAACTAGAGCAAAACAAGGAGCAGTGACACAACCCCTAGTGTGGCTGCCAAGCTCCTGGAGACAGCTGGGCTCATGGGCCACTCCTGGTGACACCAGGGGCACGGGGAACTTGCAATCACTGCTCTGCTTGCAAAGCAAACAGCTGAAGGCAGGGAAACAGGAACCACCCAAGACATGCTGAGGAGGTTTCCTATGGTTACTGCTGCCATGGAAATATTTTTTATTGGCTTGATCTAAATAATCTCTGGCTTCTTGGCTGCACTATGCTTCCTGCAAAGTTGGGTTGGATCTTTAGACCTTCACCCTGCCACTGGAATGCGACTGCACTGAGCACTGGCCACCTTCAAGCTGGTCCAGGAGCATCTCAAACCTGAGCTGCTTGTGCTTTCCCGCAGACTACCTGGAGCCTGTGACTTGGTTTCAAGGAGAAGATGAGGAAAGAAAGTGGAGGGAGGGGAAAAGACATCACTTACTAATTGCTCACAGCTGTATCTGAGCAGCTCCCACTTCAGCTGCCAGGAGCTGCAAGCTCATGCTCTCCCCAATAGGGCCCAGAGCAACAGAAACCCCCCACAGGGAGAGGGGCTCTCCATCCATCCACAGGCTCTGCACAGGGATTTCAATAATTATACTTATACATTCCCCTTATCAGCAAGAGCAGCCATTATGTTTTTTATCACCGCAGCAGCAGCATCCACACAAGGGCAATGGATAGGGGATGAAATATTTGCTGCAGTGGCTGAGCAAGAAGTGTCTCCCTCTGCAGTGAGAATAATAATTGTCACACTGAGCTCTCCAAGTGATAAGCTCTGGCATCAGGGTCCTGTGAAGAGCAGAGCCACACATAGGAAGAAACAGCCTCTCCAGCACCAGAGAGGAGCACCCTTAATTTTCTGTACACCTCTTGGCCCAAGCAGCAGTGAACTGAGAAAGGTTCTGGCCATTGGGGCTGCACTGATGCATGTCGGGGGTCTGAAAGCATGAGAAAAACATTCTCTACAGCCATGCTCATGAGGTTTACCCCGAAATTAGTTTTCCTCACATCAGACAATTCTGCTAATGTTACAAATTCCTCCAACATTAGATAGTGACCGCAGAGATGCTACAAAAGAGTCCTGCCACGGCTGGGAGATTATTCATTGGAGAAAAAAGGAAATACCCAAACGAGCACCACAAATTGCAAAGCCAGCTGCCAAAGGTCTCAGCTGATACTATCGGCCATCCTTAAACTCGGTGATAGACTTACAAGTCAGACAATGAAAACGCAATTCATTATTTGAAGAGTGACTCACTGGTGTAATAAGGATGGATTACTGGGCGGGGGGCGGGGAGGAAGGGATGGGGGAGGGAAGAATGTCTTTGAAAAAGTCTAAAAGACTGCAGATTGACTTTCTCAGGGCCAACAGAAAAAGAACAATACCACAGAAAAACTCTTGAAAGCACTGAACACTGTCTACAGTCAAGAGCAACAAAGAGGAGGGCAGCGCTCAGTGGGCGTCAGCCGAATAGCTGTGCCCGACCCCTCCACCTGGGGATCCTGTGTTCCAGCCTTTATCCCACCAAAGCGGCGGCTGGCAGCTTTTCCTTTCACGCCACAGCACGCCGGTGACAAAGGCCTGTTGCAAACCCTCTATCAAAGCAGTAGGAGTTTTCCTGCCCGCCCAACACGTGCCACACGCAGCACAGCACCGCCGTGTTCCAGCGGGACACATCCTGTGGGGAGCGCGGACCTGTGCACTCCTTGTGCAGCCGGCAGGGACCACTGACAGGGCTGAGGCTACGGCAGGGCAGGAAAATTCAGTAAGGGGACTGGCAGGGATGACAGCTCAGCTTTCCATGTCACAGGACCAATGCAACTCTTTATCTCCCACCTCCTCCCTCTCATCAGCTCAACAGAGGCTTCAACAAGCGATTTAACCCATTTCCCTGGGCTTGGGTGGAAGCACAGGAAGCTCAGGACCTTACACATCCAGCAGCACTAAGCTGTTACATCAGTTCACCACGTCCCACTAAATCGTAACCTATACAGCTCCCAAATCCATAACCGCAGCCTCCAGCACCAACAGCTGTCTGCTTCAAGGAGACCCCACTGCAAGCCAATCCATCCTGCTTCCAAGTTTTGTGGGTCTCTCTTGGGCAAATCCATCTGGAACGGCTCCATGAGGCAACTGCGCTTCAACAGTGTCTGGCAGCACAGCCCCGTGCTTACCAGCCAAATTCTGCCTTTGGGATGGCAAACCCCACTCGATCACACCAGGCAGGTAACATTCTACTCTTTTGCATACCAAGAAGCGGTTGTAGTCATTTTAAAAAAAAATGTAGCACAAAAAACCTGACCAACTTTTAAAATTATTTGTTTAGAAGTAAAATATCACACAAACTTAGAATTCAGTGTGTCTGCTCTGCAGACAGCTATCCATTATCAGTGTCATTCACAATCACACCAGAAACAGATTAAACCCCAAAAAATCAGCCCAAATCCCGCAACAGCTTATAAGTGTTTTTTCACACCATTCATAAAAATAGAACTGCACAAGGCCACTTCAAAACAGACAGAAAATCTACCCACATTGCCCGTTCCCTAGGAGAAATTCTGCTTTTCTGGCTTTTGCCAGCAGCTCAGTGGCAATGGAGCTGGGCAGAGTAGCTCCAGTTAGAGCAGCTGCAGAGCAGGGCTCTGTGCTCTGCTGAAATTCAATCACCAAGTATCTGAAACTCCTTTGAGTTCTTGCAATGCAATCCTGAGTGGCTTGTAAAGGACTTCAAACAGGCTTCCTGGGCTTGCCCGGAAACAAGTACATACCTCACCCGCTCTTTTGTACATCGCATACAAAAAAATTTAAAAATTTATTTTAGGCTTTTTGCCAGGGACAACTCTGCCTCTGACACTGTAATGCTTTGGTAATGTGGATACTGTGTCTCCCAGCCAACTAAAACAGGATACCTTATCAGTCTTGGCTGTTTTAAGTGCTGTTTCAAGTGCTGTTTCAGCTGCACAGCACGAAGAAATGGAATTCACAAGTCAGAAAAAATGGCTGGGAGTTCCTTAAATGCAACTGTGCACTCAACATTAAGGAAAAGATTGTCCCAGGGCAGGACAAAGCTGATACCTACACCACAACCCATCTAAACCCCTATCCCAATAGCCTGGCTGCCCCTTGGTAGAGCTGCTGTGGGAACAGTGGGAGCAGCACGAGCCATCACTCATCACCTCTGTTCTATCCCTACTACCACGGGGGTGAAAAGCTCAAAGAAAAAGTAGATCTGGTTTTCCAAACACTGACACAAGTGTTTAATCTTGCAGGTGTAAGAAAATAGGACAGCTGAAGTCATTGATGCCAAGCTAAGTGCACACTGCAGCATCCCCCCAAGCTGAGCTCCAGTGTACACAGCAGCCACCCACACCAAAGTGCCCTGGGCACAGGGGCTGACGGGCACTGACTGTGACTGTGGAACCTGGCAGGGAATGGATTCTCCTTTCTGAACCTGTCACCAAACCAACACACAAAAATAAATTAAAAACAAGCTAATGATACCAACTGCTTTGTGAAAGGCTTTAAAATCAGCAAACAAAACCAACCTTTGACTTTTTTTGCATCCCCTCTGCCAGGATGACAGTATCTTTGGGAAGCAGGTGACTCCTGCCCACCCCTGGGGACAGGCACAGGTCCCCTAGGGACAGCAGCACCATTAGCCCTCTGCAGTCCCTTAGGGACTCACCTCAGGAGCGCTGTGATGAATCTGCACTGGGATAGACCCGCACTGGTTGAATTTTGCCCATTTTAGGAGCTTCCCGACTGCAAAATAATGACTTTTCTAAAACCCTCCAGGCCAGCACAATTCACCGTGGCAGTGAAAGGAACATCATCCTATTCAAGATAAGGTATTGCTATTCTCACATCTCAAAATCCTTTCAAATAAACATGCAAGGAGGTGTGGAATATCTGAATCCTAAAGGAGAGAGGCACAAAGCCTGTTATTCATGACAGGCAAAAGCTGGGGGTGTGTGCGTGTGTGCAAGAGACATAACCTATGAAAAATGCTGAAAACATATGGAAGCAATAATCTGTACTTTTTTTTTAAGCAGAAACAAATGCTTCAGAATTTGGTGTTATTTGTTCATGTGCTGTGTTACAAATATTATTGTTTCTGCTCTCTGGATGAGGAACTAGGCATCAAACTGGAGACCCAAAGGCACCCAGGGATGTATACAGGAGCCTGCTGGGGTGTACCTCCCATGGGCAGGATCAGAGCTGGGGGAATGCAGATGAAGGCTGAAAACACAGAATTTCTCACTGCTCATGCACAGCAATCTCCAAAGCACTGGGCACTGAACAAACACATAAACAAAACAAACATCCACTGCCACAAGCAACTCCCTGCCTACAGTCAACAAGGCAGAGAAGGGAGTTGCAAAGCAACTTGTGCACCATCACCCAACAACATCAAACACCACTGGGCTTCTGGTCCACCACCTCATTTTGGGTCACCATCTCATGACACACATCTCTTTTCCTTGTCCATAGGGTTTTGTGATCCAGTGGTCAATCACAACCTTTGGGCTGATCACCTGGGATCTCCAGGCAGACCTCTCCTGAGAAGCTGAAAAGTTTGTCTTTGCAGATGCTCCCTGATCCAACAAGGCCAGATGAGATCAGAGTTCAGTGGGACTGACTGCCGAAGATTATAGCAAGATACTGAGTTATGGAAATAAATAAATAAATGCTTGAATCAACTGTACGCAGCAAAATTTGTTAATATGGGATATTACTGAATACTACATCAGGTAACATAAATTTGCCCTGGAAGTTAAAAGCCAGGCACTGTGTCCCATACAAACACACACCACTGATATTAAGAGCATGACACATGACAGCAACATGTGAAGCAAAGCAGAGCTCTTCCCAGTAAAAACGTGATTCAAAGGGACAAAGATTGCATGACGTATGCAAGTAAAAAGGTATTCCAAGAAAAGATGTATGACATAATCTCACACTGAAACTAAAACCCTGGCAAACCAGTCTTTGTATTTATGTCATGTTTATTACTACTTTTCAAATGCTTCGGCAAACCAGAAGAATAACTATGGCAACAAAGACTTCTCCAAAGGTTCTCATACTCTATTTTTAAAATTGTCTTCTCTGTCACAGCATCCGAATTCCTTCCCTCAGAAACCGGCCATATGCCACTGCCTCTGCAGGCTTTGCAACCCAGGTGGTACACCCCCCCTTCCTCAAACCAAAGCTCAAATACCATCCTGAGACCTGGGTGTCCTGCATCTATGTTTTTAGCTGGTGGATTTGGAGAAGGCAGAGAGCAGGGAACAGCAAGGTCTGTTGAACTGCAAGAATATTTTGCAAGGCTTTTTCCAGGAGCAAACAAACCATGGTTCTGTGTGCTAAACACGTGCCAATCTCCCAAAGGACCCGCTATTTTAACTTCGGCACTAAGGCTGTAATTTTACTTCACCCAGCGTAAATCTGAAATTAGTTCTTCACAGTAAGCTTAACAGCAGCAAAAGCCAACCATTTGTCACCTTTAAGGTTTGCATATTCACACTAATTGCACCGGGACTAGGTTATAAGTTCCCTTCCCTGCTCCTGGATCACCTCCCTGGAAGGCTTTTCTCTGCAAGACATTAAGCAAAATACACTCCTAATGGCTATTCATTCACCAAACTCCAGTGACAGCTTTACTTAATGCCAAAGCTTGTTAACAAGCCGAATGGCACACAGTTTAATGTAATGCAGATCTGATTAGAAAACAGCAACCAGGCTCCTAAGGAGCTCAATTTTTATTGAATTTGATTTCCCTTTTTCCACACAAAGCCACCTTTCAAGTATTGACCTGTATTAATGAGGATATGGTTATGTAAACCCCATTTCCATCCTCCAGACCGGAGACCACACAGATGAACTCAGTCCTTCTGTATTTTGCTGACAACCCACCACAGCAGAAAGTGATGATAGGAAGGAGTCATTTGGTGCCCAGGCCATGAGAAATTCAGGGTTTTACTGGTTATAGTTTGATAGCTGTGTCCTCAAGGACTTCATGCCCAAGGAGAGTGGAATTCAATCTTCAGCCTTCTCAGACAGGCCACTTACTTTCTCCTCTTTGGGGCTAAATGATTTAAAACTAAAAATTGAATTTCTGCCTAACAACAAGAGGCAGAGATCTGCGGCATGCAGAAGAGAGCTTTGAGGGGTAAGATGTAGACTCTAGTTGGGCTCTAGTTTAACGGAGGTGTTTTCAATTCCTTGCTTCCACCAAATTAGCATTAAATAGGCTGACACTGCTACAGGATAATTCACTCACTACCTTGAATGTGGGATTATAATTTCAGAGCAAAATTACGAAGATTCAAAAACAAACTTCAAAAACCAGGGACGTTACTTGATTATTTAACAATCCCCTTTCATCTTCTTTTTGCACATCACCTACAGTAGAGAGACCAGGCTTATTCTGAAAACAGTTCTGCAGAGTATAATTTACTTTCAAGAGGTTTCCCTGTCTCAGGAAGCATGCCTGTGCTTCCAGGAATGATAAATTAAATGAACGCTCAGAGCCATCTCTGAGAAAGTGGCTTTTCAGGCAACAAGCACACGAATCTTCATCATCTAACAAAGCAATCTGCCTGCTTGATAGAGTGCCTGCACAGATCACACCTAAAATCACAGGTAAGTAGATACACAGATAACTAGGTATAAACAATGCCTATCTCAGCAATGGTTTCAGTGTCTGCAAGTTTATAAATTCTGTCTCTCTAAAGCGTTATCATCATGCTGCATCTTTGAAGCGAAAACACGCCATTTACATTTATCAGCAAAACTCTGCTGTTAAAGGATTATAAAAAGACTTACAAATCTCTACTGGTCAATTGGTTCAGATTATATCCCTAATCTGAGGATCTCCTTGGAAACTCTTGTTTTCTTTCTCATTCTGCACGTTCAGGTGAGCAGCCCCACCAGGCAGTGGCTTCATCACCTCATGCACAGAGGGCACAGGCTCCCAGCATGTTTTCAACCTCCAAAATTACTGTGAATAATCTGCCTGCTTACCTATTCGTGGCATTAATAGACCACTGGCTAGTAAAAAATGAACGCATTTCCTCTCTATTGTGTTCTGGCAAATAGGCTGCCTTTATTTGGCTTAATTGTGTAATTACTCTTATATCAAGGCACTTAAATGGGAAAGGCTGCAGGAGGGCTCTCAGCTCATTGAGTTCTGGTGTAAGGTCTAACCTGCTCAGCGGGATGCAAACCCGGAGCATACAGGCTGCAGTGCCTCTGGGGGCTGACCGCACCCATATCCAAGGGGTTCCCATCCTTCTCCTGCCCCAGGGGACATAACCACTTCTTTCCTGAGAGAAAGCTGCTGGAGAAATCCACGCTGTTTTAGCAAAAATACTTTTCCATGTCTGGGGTTCCTCAGCAAAGGAGATGGTTATGGGTAGTCCTGGCAGGCTGGAGCCTCCTGCACGTGGGGTTGGCAGGATCTGGCCAAGAGGCACAGTGCGCCAATGCAGAGGGCACAATCTGAAAAGAGCTGCAACATCCCTCTCATCTGATACTCCCCAGGCAGCTGGGTGCCCCTTCTGCTGGGTCATTTGGCCTCTGGTGGGATGCTACCAAAATTCACTTAATTCTTCAAAAGCTGTACAGTTGCACTCTCTGACATAACGAAACATGAACCACAGCACCTCACAAGTCCTTGGAGCGGGGGAGAAATATTGTTGGTGACTATGGCTTTTCTTCTCATCCTGCATTTGAAAGTTCTCCTTGACACTTTTAAGCATTACAAAGCGGCTCTGCAGTGACACGAGGAAACCTGGGACAGCCTGGGAAAGCCCTGAAAAGGAGACAGCTCCGGGGTGACCTTATTAATCTATTAACACACATGTGGCAGATTCAGATCATTGGGAGGGTGTCAGGAGACCATATCTCCTGCAGCCCAGGAGAAAGGGACACCTTCAGCTCCTGAAGGTCTGAGGTGGGATATGATACACCGGGATGTGGCATCAGCACCTGCAGAGGGCCAGGCTGGAGAACCACGGTGAGCCCCACCTGCCACTGTGCATCCCTCAGGGCAGACCTCACCCTATGGAACATGTCCCACCACATCCTGGGGCAAATGTCACAGGGAACGATGATTTGCAAGGCTGAACATTAAGTTACAACTCAAAAGGAATACATCAATCCCCCTCCTTGCTTTGAACCCAAGCTTTAACCTGGTGAGACACAGCTCTGAGAAACAGGGCAGAGGCTGGGAGGAACACCAAGCACAGCAGATGCTGGAGAAGAGGGTATACCCTGAAAAATAAGGTTACAAGGTCACCAAGGGCTCCCTGGCCTATTAAGACTGTGCACAGCTCCTAGAGCCCACAGCCCAGATTTAATATCACCGAGTCCCACACCACCTGCCAGTAGGAACTCATTTCGAGGCAACAGAACATGGGGAGGGGAGAAGGGGCTGACCCAAGGAGAAGGCATGGGCTTGCTGTGCTTAGCAGGCACCAGTGGTGTCAGGTTTGTAAAGAGACACAACAGAAATAGCCAAAAATACTTATTCATTCCTACACACCCTCATCCATTTCAACAGCTAAATCTCTGCTTGGCATCACTGACAGGGGCTAAATCCAGTCACAGGGGAGGCAGGAGCTTCATGCAGCGGTTTGGTGCAGACCGCCAGAACCCCTTCAGCCCCATTTTTCCCTTCTCACCCCAGACACCCAGGTTGTCCCTGCCAGGTGAGGGCGGCTTCAGCCCCTGGCATGACCCAGAGCAGCAGGACCAGCCCCTGACCGCAGTGGGGAGGCTGCGAGTTGGTAATTACCAAACCAGTTACCCCAGTCCCACATCTGGATCCTGCTGTGCCCCGCACCGGCGGCGGCCACGGCCACACCTGTGGGGCACACCTGTGTGGGGCTGGCCCACCCGTGTCCCCAGAACCCCCACCTTGGGCGGACAACACGCTTCGGACTAACACAAGCACTCCCAAAATAGCCACACCTGTACCCCGGCTGCGCAGGGAACTGGGAGGGAGCCGCAAAACCCTGCGAAGGGAGAGCCAGGATGGGACCCATCGTGGGGGAGGACAGGGGCGGTGGGCCGGGGAATAAGCGGGGGTCTCGCCAGGCCTTACCTCCACTCGTGCAGGGCGAAGCCGGGGCACTGGTCCCCGCAGGTGTTGCAAGGCTGGCCCCGCTCCGGCTCCCCCGACGCCGTCAGCTGCAAGGAACAGCAGAGTCAGCGCCGGCTGCGGGACGGGAACAGGCACCCGGGGGATAAGGAAAGGGGCACGCCCGGGGGAAAGGCACCCGCGTGGCTGGGAGAGGGCAGGGGAAGAGCTGGAGGGGGGACGCATCCCAAGCAAAGGGCACATGGGGGCGGCGGGGATCCGCTCGGCGCCGGGGCGCAGTGGGAGCGGGCGGCGGGACGGAGCCACAGGTTGGAGCGGGGCGGGGCGGGGAGCAAAGGGAGAGAGACCCCCCCGGCACTCACCGAGCGGCTGGAGAGCCGCTTGCGGGAGCCGCGGCCGAACATGGCAGCACTCCCAGCACGGA
>VYXC01012819.1:179466-201394 GCA_013397175.1 Platysteira castanea | reverse complement strand
GCGCGGCAGCAGCGGCCGCCCCCCCCCGGCGGCCGCCCCTCGGCCGCGCTCCCGCCCCTCACCCGCCCCTCGGCCCGGCAGGCACCGCCCCGGGAGGGACCGGCTCCGCCGCCCCGCTGTCATCGCTCCACTTCAGAGTTAACCACGCTCCCCCAGCCCTTTCCGGCGCTGGCTGCGGTCCCGCCGCCCTCGGGAGCACCGCGCTCGGCCGGGTCTAGAGTGGGCAGTGCAATGGCCTCGCTACGGTCCAGAGCTCGGGCGGTACTAAAGAAGCTGAGCTCCCGAAGGGCAGAGGTGGGGCTCGGCAGGGCTGAAGGGCGCACGCTGCGCCGTGCAGGGGGATTTTACTGGCCCAGGCAGGGAGCGAGCATCCAGGGTTCCTGCCAGCCGTCTGATCTCCTCCTCAAGGAGAATAGGTTTAGTCCACAAACACGAGCCAGGGTGTAGGAGAAACACTGTCACGGGAAATACATTTACAGCCTCAGAAGCTGGGCCGGAACACAAAGCACCTGTTAGAGCCCCGAAGCTCACGGTCCTCACAGAGCTACCTGTGGGCCAGCAGGGCTGTGAGCTGTGAGCCTGGGATCTGTGGGGCTGTGAGGTGTGAGCCTGGGATCCGTGGGGCTGGGAGCTGTGAGGCTGGGATCCGTGGGGCTGGGAGCGGGGAGCCTGGGACCCGTGGGGCTGGGAGCGGGGAGCCTGGGATCCGTGGGGCTGGGAGCGGGGAGCCTGGGATCCATGGGACTGGTAGCCTGGGATTCACGGGGCTGGGAGCCATGGGGCTGCCCATTCATCAGCCCACTCATATACAGTGCACTAAAAGCAATGCCCACAGCCAATAACCAGCCCGTGTCCCTGGGGTTTGCAATGAAACAGCACATCTGGCACAAGGCAGAGCAAAATGAACCATGGGGAGAGAGGGAGCAGCAAATGCTTCGCAGAGCACAGACCTCCTCGGAAACTCGTGCCCAGTGGGGCTGGAGCAGCTTCGCCATTAGCATTTCACAGCTTCACCCAAGGGTTGTGGTTGTTTGCAGATCCTATTAGCTCCTTCCCCTCCTTCTCTGCCTTTTTGTTCCCTTGCCTTGCTGCCTCACAGCTGGTTAAAATGGTAAACCTTTGATAATTTTTTTTTTCATTTAATCAGTTCTCATTTTTGTCAATTTTTCTCTTGTATCTTCCTCTATGGGAGGATGAAATGAGTCTGGGAGCTGTGTAGCTGAGGTGGCCTTTTGAAGAGTCTCAGGCAAAAAGTTTTGGGGAGATTTTCTCTCTTTCCTGCCATAAATACTGTGCTTCCTAAAAAAAAAAAAAAAAAAGAAACCCAAATAAACAAACCAACCCAACCTACAAAAAGAACCCACACAGAGAATTTTATCATGGAGGAAATTGCCTTTTCCACAGGCTTTCTTCATGGCACTGGGAAAATATTGAATGCTCCTTGCTCTTGTTTTTCTGTGATTGCTACTTTTACCTTTTCAAAACCCTCCAAGCTTCCTTCTATTGCTCCCTTCTGCTAAATTTCCTCATCATTTTCCTTTTTGGTTTCTCTCCCCATTCCCAACTCATACAGTGGTGCATGAATATATTATAAACTCTCAAGGGAAGAGGCAATCTAAGTACACATTTCACCACAGTGAGCAAGTGGTTGCAGACTGGGTTTAACCTCATATTGAAACATCTCCATATACAACCTATATCCAATGTTGAATACATTATGGGGGTGCTGAGTTACTGTTATCTCTATGGAAGGACAATGGGATTTCAGGGAATAGGCGTCATGCAAGAGAGGGCCTGAAAATCTCCTGCACTTTGGGTGTCTTGCGTAAGATTCAGAATATTTAAAACTCCAATTAAAACTGCTGAAATAAAAGCAGTATTGGATACAGGACTTATAACAAGATTCAACGTGCTGTGGGAAATGCTTTAAAGGTGACCTGCAAATCCTCTTTAATTGCTCTGCTGTTGCAAGAGATGCTGTGTGCCCTCTAATAGGGCTGGTGAGGACATCTGCTATGAGTTTAAAACAGCAAAAGTAAGTCAAAGTTGGAGGCTAAATTCCTGGGAGGTGTGGCTGTACTGAATCACAGCTCCAGCCTTCTGATGAAGATGCAGGTCCTAAATTGCTACCTAAAACAAGGAAGGCTGGTCCCCTCCCTCCATCCCAAGCTGTCCACAAAGCTACCAAACTTCCTTGTCACCCTGCACGCTTGTATCCTCCAGGCTCATGCCAGCATACTGCAGGCACAGGGGGTGACTCAATACACAAGCAAAAGGCAGGGGAGGTTCTGAGCATCAAGACTTGCATCAGCATGTTCAGAAGAGGGAAGATGAGGGCTCAGACTGGGAGTGCAGAAAATGCAGATAAGAGGGGTGAGGAGTGCTCACTGCTTCTGCTCTGGTGTGCCTGCAGAGGGATCTGCGAAATCAGGTCCATGCAGAGCCATAAAAATGTTCAGGTAGCTCAGACTCCAGTGAAGTCAGGTCCTTAGGGACTCCTGGTCACATGGGAACAGCAATTTCTCTCTGGCTTGAGACATCCAGGATAAATGAAGGGCTATTCAGGAGGACTCCATCCACATTTTAGGGATGCTCAGATGCTGCATCTACATAAGGAAACAGCCAGGCCAGAATATCATCTCTGGGATGCATTTGGGAAAGGGATACATTATCTCCTTGGCCTGAATGCTCCTCTTCTTTTTCCTCCCCCAGAAAAGCTGCCAAGAGTAAAGATCTCTCAGGAAATAAACTCCCACTCCCTTGTTCTCACCATGTGCAAAGGGGATGATGCACCATCCTGGCATGGCTGGGTGGGCAGGGGACAGCAATACAGCTCCAGCCCTACCTGTGCTACCATGAAAGTTAATTTCAAAAGGGGATTTTGCATTATTATTTTTATAAACATGGAGATCTTTGTCTTGAATGGAGGCAGACAGCTTGGAGGTGGGGGATGTCAAATACTGTCGTCAAATAGTCTCAGAAACAGACACACATGTATAATAAATGCCAGACAGTTTGTCTGACAAATTATTGTTTCTGCTGTCACTTAAATGGTTCCATACGTCATCTTCCCCGCCCATTTCTGTTTCAAACAAACCTGCCTAGGGATGAGTCTCCTTCCAGCCCTTCTCATGACTAAACCTGTTTAAAACACAATTTGCTCCATTCATGCACTGTGAGTCGGACCCATTTCCCTTTTGAAGTTGTGGATGCCCAAGAGGAGGGAAATGACAGGGATGCTCTTTGTGCCCTGCTCCCTGGTGTACCTGATACTATGGAAATAATTTTGATGAAAATCAAAGAGCTCACAGAAACATAAAACGCAGCTCCTGTTTTAGCTTTTGGTCACAAGGTAGGTGAAGCAGGGACTGCCATGGGATAGATATGTGCAGGAGAGCAGCCCGGGATGCAGGGCAGAGCTGTCATTAGGGCTCTGCTCTCCTGACCTCCATCCCATCTGGGACACCAGCATGTGCAATAGCAGCAGTGACTTGTGTCCAAGCCCAGTGGGCAGCCCTTACCACCCAGGAAGAGGAGCTAAAGGTCCGCAGCAGTAGCTGCAACCAGGGGATGGGAAATATGGGGACAACTTGTGACACCAAAGACCATGGAAAGTCTGCTTCCAGCTCTGGTCTAGCAATTCTGGATGGGAATTAGCTGGCAGATAAAACACTTTTGTGTGTGAAGCCAGGAAAATTTGCCAGTCTTTCCAGGAAAGTGCCCCTGGCTCTTCTATCCTGCAAACCTTGCCTCATGTCAGGAAATCACCTCCAAAATACTCACATGCAGAAAGCTCTCAGCATCTCTCCATCAGCTCTGACATCCCTGTGCCTCTTAGGGTCCAGGCGTGACCATCAGCACCACGGCTGATGGGTACCAAGGGGTAGCACCAACAGAAAGCACGGGAGTAAGGCAGAAAGCAGCTCTCATTTTGATGCTGGACCCATCCATTTCTCCCCTCTGTGATGCCAAGGTGAATTTGGTTGTTACAGACTGAATCAGTCCCCTTGTGGCTCCTCCTGCCAGCAGCCTCTGCAGGTGAATTACAGCTCAACATGAATCCTGTCTCCCTCTAGTACCCTGAAGGTAATAAATGTCTGACTATTATTAGGAAGTTATTGTCTGAATCCTTTCAAACAGCAAAAGGAGGACTTAAAAATACCTCTAAGTGCCACAGCTGCTGAAGGAGTGTGCTGGGGACTAGGCATCTAATTTGCTGCATCATTCTTCCACCAAGCCTCCTTCTTCCTGGGTAAATTTGCCCCCATGAAGGTCTTTTAGGAGTTTTCAGTGTTTCTGCTCATTCCGGCTGCAAGACTTGCAATTACTGCAGGCGGAAAACACTGTGCATAAACCCCAGTTTGAGGTGGAGATGTGGAATTTCAATCTGTGCTGTGCATAACAGGAACCCAGGCCAGGATGAATCATGCTATGTTACTTCGGTTTTAAATTTTTTTTTGCACTGCGTAGGATTTTCTGGGGCATATTCCATCAGGCATGTAATGGTCAGATTCACTCCGAACATTTATTATGTGGTTACTTTGCAATACACACACTTCAGATGTTACAAATGGCAACAAAGTGGGCTTAGCAACTTTACAAACCCTTCTACAAGTTCTGTAGATCACCATACATTTTCTGAGTGATCTTTATCACAGCCATTTGATTACTACTTTTTTTGTTAGATTTCTCTGTTCTGAGGTATTTTGATTAAAACAGTGAATAATTTCATCCTTTTTCTTTCATCAATACACTCATTGGTAAATATCCCAGGAATTTTTTTTTTGTGTTGTCCCACCCAGGAATGCAAATGGCCATTATGTGTTCCCCAAGATATCGCCAAATAACCCTTCTCCTTTTAACCTTAGGATTTTATTGTGTTAGTTGCTAGGTAACTGAATAAGATTTATAGCCATCTATTGTTAATTTTGAAGGCGGTCTTCAATTTCCCTGTAAATAGCATTTTTGGAGTTGGAGTCCACACCAACAAAAACTTGGAGCCCAGTCCCACTCTGTAGAGAGGAGCACCTGCTATGAAATGCAGAGCCAAGTGGATACATAAACTTACACACACCTCCCCTCTCACCCCCCAAAAAAAGAAAATAAAAAAGGGACCTGCTCCTCTCAAACTGGGCACGCTGGGCATTGCTGAGGTGCTGCAGGGACCGTGGGCACCCCAGCCTCTGATGCCAGCATGGCAGAGTGTCACAGGCTGTGCATCCCCCTTCCCTCCCTCCAGCTCCTTTCCAATCCTCTCCTCATCCTTCTGACTGTTGCTCCCCAAAATGAAATGACAGTGCTGCAGCTTTTCCCAAGAACTGGATTTCTCTGCTGTCAGGCTCAAGAGGCCCCCGGCACAGCTCTTCCACCCTCTCTGACAAGGAGGGCGTGGCAGGGTGGGAGATGGCCCCGGTTCGCAAGGTTGCTTAATGCCTTTCAATTTGAGGCTAAACAAAGCAATCAGGTGGGACTCTGCCAGTTTGCACGCATCATCCTTGCACTGTAGCAACAAGTAGTTTTCTACTATCCCCCCTCACTCCCTGGAGCTTGACTCTGTTGTGGGTTGCCCAGGACCGCACAATGTCCAACTGCAGGTGTCCTTGGCTTTAGCTGCCCCACTGCAGCAAGCTGGAAAAGGCTGGCTCCTCCACAAGGAGCAAACCCCAAGCTGGTTGCTACAGAAAACCCTGGCAGAGACAAAGGATGAGGGAGGGATCTTCTTTGTGGTTTCCAATCCTCTACCACAGCCAAAGGGTCAGGAACAGAAGACGAGGGATTAGGATTTGCACAAGGTTTTATACTGGAGGTGGAGAGGGGTGGAGTAAAGGGAATAACCAGTGGGATACAGCCAACTGTGAGGAGACAAAGGGAAAACAACCAATAGGGGAAACTCAGGGGAGGGCTCTACATGAAACAACCAATGGGGTGTCGAATAAAGCAGAACTTTCTGGAAATATGCGTGTTCAATGAGGGAAATACATAAACATAAATCATGAATAAAACTAGGTGGAGTATTCTTAAACCAATGGCAAAACAATATGCAAAACCCTGTTCCTGTGGGAACATGGACGCTTGCTGTACCCATAGAGTAAGTGTTAGGCTTTGGTGTCCTGGATGCCTGACCACCAGTCCTTTGACTGAGTGGGCACTGCGGCCGCTGCCCCATGCACCACAACAGGAGCTCTCTTTTGGTGTAGCAGAATTATTTGCTTTATGCTGTAAATTCACACTTCTGTCATGCTACTTTGACTTTTCAGAACGGTTTATGAAGATAAGGAAAAACAAACCAATTTGGGGTAACTGGCAGAGAGGCAGGTGTCAGCAGGCATGGCAGGAGATGAGCTAGCAGGAGTGAAGCCATCCTGCCCTTCCGTTGCCACAGCACTGGAAGTGTCACAGATGTCCTGCAATCCCTCACATTTGTAGATACAAAAATGCTGCTAGCAAGAATTTCTCTTGCTTCTTTCTAATCCCATGAGAGACTTTTCTCTCTCATGGAAGCTATCAGTAGAGTTTTGTAAGCTATGAACACCTGCAACCTTGTTAACACTTGTTTATAGTACAGTAGAGAAGTATTTTGAAAATGGGTGTTGTAGGACTTCAGCCAATCACCCTAGGGGGGTGGCTGATCCGCTGACCAATTACACCATGAAGAAAAAGGTCTATAAGAAGAGTTGTAAAATAACAAAATAATTCAGTTCGGCTGATGAAATCGTGCCTGCTGCATCTCTCTTCTCTCGACTACCACGGGAACTAACAACACACATAAATCATTCATTTGCCACCCTGCAGGAGGAAAGGTCCTTTTACATATGTTTTTAAAGCTTCTTTCTTTTCTCTTTTCATTGGGACAAAACAAAGAGTCTTTTACTTACTGTTTGACAGGGTTGAAACCTGGTTAGAAATAGGGCAGAGAAATGTCTGGCAAAACCAGGCTGCTGGTGGTAGCTCAGATCACAAGAAATTAGGTAGCTGGTCAAAGGGAAAATTCCGAAAACTTTGTCTGTGGCCCTGAGATGCCAGAAATGGTTTCTTTTCTGGACACCAATGTCGTCAGGTTTTAGATTGGTGCTATTTTTGCCTGCTGGAGCCACCAGTTCTTTAGCCAAGGCAAACAGCCCAGGACATACCTTCTGTCAAAAGCTTCTGATTCTCCAAGTTCAATGCTGCCATACATTTAAGTTCTTGAAAGGCTCAAGCCATTGGGAATGATCAGACGGGAAAATGCCATTAGTGAAATCTGAATTCCAATTGTACCTGGAAAGCTTCACATACCACTTGCACAATGTGGAGGAAAGCTGAAGAGGAGTATATACTCAGGTTATCTTGGGCACCAGCCTCTCCCAGGCAGGCAGGCAGCTCTCAGGGGTTATTCCAGGTGAGCTCTGCACCAGCACAAGGCACACCCACTGCATTTTTCTACACAGAGCAGGATGAAGCTGTCGGTGTTGACAAGAGCTGTTGAAATGACTTGAGGACACCCCACTTTATGCAATTCAGTCAGCAAAATTTAGAAATATCGCTAAAAAGTGGATCTGAAGGGTATCACCTCTCCATTTGCCCTACCTGAATGGAGCAGGAGCTCAAGTGAGAGTCAGCACAGTGACTGGGGTTTCCTTAGATCACCTGTACCACTGATTGGGGTGGGCTGTCCCCCTGAGACACATGGATTTGAGGAGCCATGGCATGCTCAGGGATACCCTGGGAGGAGAAGCCTGCTGCAGAGACAGACAGCAAAGTGTTTCAGCAGCTGAGCCCCAGCACAGATAAGAAGAAAGGCCATTGCCTCCTGCTCCCACAGACAAGGCTCAGACTCACCGTGCTGCTCCTGTACTGCCAGGAAACAAACCTCCATGGCCACTGTTGCCCTACACCTCCTTTCAGCAGCTCATGGTTTGTTATTCTAGGTCTCAGTTGTTTGCAATTCAGCTATGCTGCATTTTCTGAAGCAGGGAAAGTTTGCCACAGTCTGTATCTGGTTTTTCTAAGCTCTGGCAAGGTGGCAGCCTCAGTGGGAAGTGCAGAGCTTCGTCCAGACCACTACACATCTGGATCCTGCTCCAAAGGGCTACTCAAACCTGGGACCAAGCTGAGAAGAGTCTTGGGAAGTCTAAGCCATGCATGAGGCCACAGCTCCAGCCTCTGGCAGCATCTCGTTCCTGCTTGCATCCTCTGCTGCAGGCAGCCTTTCTCCCACCTGCCAGGGGTGGTTTGGAGGCACCCCTTGTATTTACCACTGCTTGCATTTGCCAGTAACAGCGACTAACCTGGACACGTCTGTTCTTGCCAGTCAGTTTGCAGGGAGCCATTCCCACTTGCCTGCTACTAGGTGCGGGGGCAATGAAAGCATTTCAGAGTCAATGATCCTTTCTGTGTGGGGCTGGGGAAGGCAGGCAGTGAGCAGTGAATAGCTTCAAAGAGGAAGGTCAGCAAGCCAGCTAGGATGGATTAGAAAAGGACAATGCAGAAAAGACCTGATTAATTTAATTGCTCATCCAAAATGTAGTCGCAGACTAAAGAAGGATGAAGAAATTATAAGCATATGAATGGACCCAAGTGATGATTTTAAGAGAGAATATGCAGAGCCCTGCCTCCCCCTGCACTCTCTGTCCTACATACAAAGGCTTTTCTATTCAGAGATTACTCCAGATTTCTGGTTCTTCTTCTCATGCTATCTCTTCAGAAATGGAGACACTGACTACCAACAAATGTTTAAGTAGCTGCAGCTTGATTGTGCTGCTGGCAGCTCAGACTGAGCATTAGAGCCAGGCACGTGCCAAAGCCCGTGAGGAGATGTGATGTGGAAACTGTTGTGGGTGATTTTGGCTTTCTTGGGCCAGTGGTGTGATGTGGGGTTGTTGGGTTATTGAACTTGATAGCTTTGCATTGCATTGCTGGCCTAGGGGGGCCGGGGTCATTCATAACAAGCCCCTTTCCCAGCTCCCTCAGCCGCTCCTGGGGCTCCAGCCCCTCCAGGTCTCCTGTCATGAGGGACCCAAAACTGGACACAGCCCTCGAGGGGCCTCACCAGTGCCCAGCACCGAGAGATCTCAAATCCTTATTACAGAAACATGGAATTAAACATTGGAAACAAGGAAGGGACCTTAAAGATCATTTAGTTCCAACCCCACTGTAGGGAACTAGTTCCCAGCGTAAGCCTCTGCACTGCTGAATTAGAATGTTAGAAGAGTCCATCACCAGTTGATTGTCCTATCCTTATCTCCCTAACTGTTGTAAATTACCCTGATTGTTGTGCTCCCTTTTCTGTTGGGCTTCTGGGCTTCGCCTTTGTCTTCGCTGCTTCCCGAAATGGTGCCCGAGAGGAGGCGGGTGTATGCAAATGAGAGAGACCCTCGGCACCATGGGACTGTTCTGAGAAGAAAAAACCCCTCGGACAATGAGCCATCACACAATCTAAAGACTTAAATGACACCCCAGGCTGGGGAAAAGGTAGACACATCTCCTAATCCTGACTTGGGCTTTTTGGCCCTGTCACCCTGACCTGCAGGGAACTGGGCTAGTGTGTGGACCCCGAGACGTTGAGTGGAAAGGGTGGTTTTTTGAGGGTCCCGTAATGACCAGAGTGTGATATTTGCCACACTGCGTTCTAATGATAGATTTACATGTGTCCTTTTTCTCTCGGTTGCCAGTGGGAGCTATGACAATGTGAGTGCAGCTCGTCAGGTCCCACACCCACCTGATGCCTTTAATATCGAGCTGAATCTCAGTAAAGGCCTTAGCCCTGTACACTCCAGAAAGCATTCTGCTTGCAGCAGGACTGAGGTTTTCCTGGTGGAAATGGATTGATGGGCATGGCTTTAGCCTCTGCACTTCATATTCTGCCTTGAAGGATCTGGATCAGCTTCACAAAGGAGAAATCCTTTCCTTCCTTCCCTTGCATAAAATGGTACCTATATCAGATCTTCTTACACTCACACTCAACATCACATCTCCAAACACTTCAGAACCAATATTTATAACTAGAGAGAGGCAGAAGTAATTTCATGGAAAATTTCACAGGTGTGTTGGGTTTTTGTTTTGTTTTGTTTAATTGGAAGGAACAAACAAAAGAAACCTCCCCAGGAAATAAAGTGTAAAAGGCATTTGGGTTAGATCAAATACTATTATTTTGGGTTGTTTTTTGTTTGTTTGGTTGGTTGGTTTGGTTTTGGTTTTTGTTTTTTGTTGTTTTTTGTTTTGTTTTGTTTTGTTTTTTTTCCCCCAAATCTGGGCCTTATGTTCGGTAATATAAAATAGCTGAGAAATTAGGCCAACTTTGAAGTGGAAACTCAGACTCTTCTGTGAAGGGTGAAAATAAGCACTCTTCATCTCACTATTGCGAAGAGAGGTCAAAAACTTGCCAACTAATCTGCTTCTGGAAGGCTACAATTCCGATTGCCTGAATCACATCACAGGCGAGAATACTTGGAAAATATTGCACCGAGACTGACAGGCACCACTTTCGGTCATCAGCTTCTTCCTCCTTCTCAATGTGAGCTGGAGAGAGCCGGAGGAATTTGTACCGCAAAGGGACTCATCCCCTCCCACTACTGACCAGCACTGCAAAGGGTTGTGACTTCTGGATGAACTCAAATACGTCTCTTACAACGACCTGATTGAAAGACTTCTCCATCTGAAGAGTTCAAGTGGTGGAAGAACTTAACACATGGGCTGAGCCACTTCAGCTGTTAATGACTCCTGTCCTGTGCCTTTGCCTGGTAATGAGAGAAGTGTCTCACATCAGTGCTCCTCCCCTGACAGAATGCTTTCTTGAGTCACCCCTCAGTCATCTGTTTGAGGAGTTGTGTTGGAAAGACACAGCAGACCAAGCCTCTCTGCACTCTTTCAAAGTGAGGCTATGAGGAAACGGAGGAAAGGAAGGAAAGGAATCAAATGTCCTGATTTAGGACTAATTCCTTGAGACATGCCTTTCCAACAGCCTTTAACAAAATGCATTTTATTTTTCTATAGAGGAAAGATGCCCACCATTGGAGCAGAAGGCCAAAGAGGGAAAGCAATCACCTCTGTCTCTGAAGCTGCACAGTGAGGCTGAAGAAGAGCGCTGCAATTGTCATAGAACCTCAGCACTAAGGACACAGAACCTAATCACTGAAAGTGTTAAAATGATCTTTCATTAAACAGGGCTGTGTCAGGAAAATCCACAAATGCCAGAGGTTTATGTCCAAAAAGGAGACAGAGGAGTCCTTCAACTTTATTCAAATAAAGGGAGAGAGTCCACTGGGGCACGTGCCCGCAGGGTTTCCTCTCGAGGTTTTGGAGGGCACAGCCTCTCTTTTATCCCAAACACCCGGCTGCATGTCGCCGTCTTCCTTTCCCTATTGGCTGAGGCACTAGGAAGGTACAGCCTTCCTGAACCGCTTACCCCATATACCCCCTTGAACCTACTTGTTTTACCCCAAAGCTCAGAAGTTCAGACTTGTGCAGACCCTTGTCTATTTCAGGAGCCAAGGTGTCTGGGCTCTGCAACAACCTGCTGCCCAAAGTCAGTAGAGACGCCAAGACCCATTTCAATGACTTTAACACCCATACCTTCACCTATCAAATTATTTGTAAAGGCATTAGCACACATCTTTCTTCTCAGCTGGAAGGTTAAATACGATTCAGGGTCTGTGTATTCATTCCACAGCAGCTCACTCTTAAAGTCTTTGTAATCATTTATTAAGGATAAATGATAGAAAAGACACTTTTAAGAGACTGGTCACTTAAAATAAGAATTGAACTTTTGAAATACTGCATGTTCCGTTTGCTGCATCTGACAGTGTTTCAGACAGCACAAGGGAGGAATCCTCTATTCTTTGAAAACATAGAAGCTGGAAAACGCTGGAGGTGCCAGCACTAAGAGATCTGCAGCATTTTCTGAGGCAAAGCATGAGGAACATATAAAGGAGGACAGAAATTGCAACTTCTTCACTCTTACCTGCAGTATCTGGGGCAGTGGTGATGTAAGACTGGTTGCACTTCAACACTTGATTGACATCCTGGGAAGTGGTCCCTACATTTGCTTCATTTTAAACCAAATTTCTCCTGCCTGAATTTTCTCATTTATTTGATACCATCTTTTCCAGTTTAGAAAAGTTGATTTTTCTTCCCATTTCTTTCCATAGCACTACAAGTAGTATGGACCAGGCCCATTATCCCAGCTCACCCTTCAAAAACATTTGTGAAATGAACTGTTTGTCTCCCTTGTGGCAAAGGATGTCCCTGGTCTTTGAAGGTGGCACCAGCCAATCACCAGACACATCTGAACAACACATGGGGCACCTCTGAGATGTGCTTGTGTATATTTTGCACCTTGAGGCAGTCTCCTCTGGACAGAAGTTTGGGAGCATCAGTCTCTCCAACCAGCAGGACATGAGTGGATGGTCACAGCCATTCTCCAAGGTGGTCCCTGGTCCACAGACTCCAACACAGATTTGGGGCAGGGCTCCATATAAACAACATTCTTCCCATTCCTGATTCCTTTTGCATGGGACAATCAAACAAGGAACCCAAACCTTGGAAATAAACACCAGCACAGAAAGGAATGTTTACTATTCAATGTATTATTCCCTAGTGTACAAAGTATTTTGCCTCTATAGTAGCACACAGGTATTGAAATACGATGGTAAATGCAGCAAGACCATAAGGACATGTCTTACAGGTATTTTCATTTCCTTTTGGGTATAAGAAGAAAGAAAAGAAACATTGTACAGGAAAGTCCTTGCAAAAAAAATACCCCAGTTTGTAGAAAAACAATGGCATTGATATACAAAACCCAGAGTTGTTTCCTGAACAAGAAATGTCTATTGTCTCTGGTCCTCAAAACCTGCTCTATTTAATGATGACCATTAAGGAACCACAGGATCAGTGCTCTGTCATTTTTTTCCCTTATAGTTTATTTCATATTTCTTTAGGTTCTTCTAGCTCTGTTCATAGATGCTCTGAAACTATATGGTAGAAATGAATGTGTACAGTTCAAAATAGTATTTCTTTTTATAAATAGCCATTCACTTCATCAGAGAAAATATAATATGCCTGTACTTTCTAAGCACTGTTTCTTTCTAAAGTTCATAGTGCAATTTTCCCTTTTCCCCTACAGAAGTTATACATAAGCAATTATTATTAGAAAATCACTATTCCATTATTACTCCTTTCCCCTTTCCCTTTTTTCTCTTTCTCTTTCCCTTTTTCCCCTTTCCTTCACCAGTTCTTCAGCTGCCAGGCTGTAACACAGCCCTGCTCGCCTGTGAGATGTCTCCCAGTGAGACAGGAAGGCATCAATCCCTGATTGTCAGGCTGACAGGTTTCACTCTAAAGGCTGCACACAGCCCAGCACACACACATGGGTTATGAATCCAGGGATCAGGTAATTTTTCACCACTGATCTGTTTTGTAACAGACTGATCACACATCCTTTGGGGAGCTCTGTAAAAGACTCACACAAGATCCCAAGGTTGTGTTTCATATCTGCTTGCATCCAAAATGGAAGGAGTTATCTGGAGTAGCAGATAAACCTCTTTGGTTTTCCGAGCTGGTGGCAATTTTGTGCTGTAAAGCTTCCTTTCCTTGTACTTTGTGCCCCTGGCTGCCCCGACATATAAGGTGAAAGGGCAGCATCTTCCTATCACTAAGTAAAGTTGTGGACAAAGAGATAAGGGACACAGTCATAGACTACAACAATAATCTGGTCACATCACCCCCGTTCAATGTGCTACAAAGCTCGGTGAAAGCATGGTGTGCTACAGGCAGAGGGCTATGTACAGGCAGGAGCCACCACACCTAAGGGAGATGGCTCCTCGGTTTGATTTAAAAAAAGCCAACAGTAAATGTCTGGATGTACATGGGAATGAGGAGAGGCAAGGAGCACAGATGCCTTACCAGGAAGATCCGAAGCAACACAGAAGTAGGCGTAGAGCAGCTTGCTTTTGAAGGAGGGGCAGAATCATCTGTAGGTACAGAGTGATCTTGTTGAAAGGAGGCAGCGAAGCCTCCTTTTGCAGATGGTCTGGGAGTGAGTAGGAAGCCAGGGAAATGCTACAAGTGCCTGCAGTAGAGTCCCCTGGCCAAGAGAAGGGGTGGCTTGGCTGGGCGTGCTGTCCCTATCCCTGGGTGTGCTGTCCCCATGGTCCTCACCAGCCCCATGGGGTGGGAACACCACAGGGATGCTTTCAGCTGAACACTAGGATTTTGTAACAGTCTGTAAGAAACTACATCTCTTCTGAGCACACAGCCCAGGGAAACATATGGCCTGATCAGCCTGTCTGGGATGAGTTAATACCCTGCTTCCAGATGGAGTCAGGAAGCACAGTGGCACATGCAATTAGGAGACAAAGATACGTTTTTTAAAAAACTGAGTTCACTTCAGAACCCTAAGGAAAACGGGCTTGAGCTGAAGATCCATCTGCAGGAATTATCCTAAACCTGGGGTAGATCTTGATTGATTTGAATTCCCTGACAATTTTTCTGCTTTATCCCCTTCTTCAATGATAAAGCACTGGATTAACTAAAACTACAGAGCATCAATAAATATCATGTTAGCACCAAACCAGTGCCTTTAGCACTGGCTACAGAGGTCATGTGAAATTCAAAACATGCCTAAAAGATAAAGATTGCTAATGCAACTAGCACTGTATTCACTGTCATGTTTTCCTTGAGTGCTGTCAGCCTAATCCCTAAAAATAAAAATTTAAGCACATCTTGTCTATTTTCCTTGCATAAAGACAGATTGAAATGCCAAAAATACCCCTATGCAAATTGTGTAGCACCGTGGAGGGCCAAAGCAGCCCATAACTGAAGGAAAATTACTGATTGAAAGTAAACAACTGAATACAGTGACAATAAAGTATCACTTGTCTTAATGCTACATATAATGTAGAGTATGCAAAATGCAGTGGTTTGACTGCAGGATTTAACAATAAAAAATAAAAATAATAAAAGCAGCCTTAATATAATGATTTTACGTACAAAAATATTAAATCAAAATAAATAATCCCAAACATAAATATTATACTGTACATTAGGAATATGCAATCTATGTACACATATACACAGATATAAAAGTGGAAGGCAGAGGTATTGCATCACTATCCTTCATCCATCTCTCATCTCCATTGGCTGCCCCCAGAGAACCTGGAAAACACAGAAAAGGTACATATGAGAGTCATCCTGGCCTCTGGAACATGTCACTAGAGAAACTGGCACAAGAGCAGAGCAAAACTGGGTGCCAGCATGGTGGGAAGGTGTTTCCAGGTGACAGTGCTGTATCTATAGGGGTTACTGGGGGAGCACGGAATCCCACCAGGATCTGTGGGGTGGGTGGCTGTCACCAATGCAGTCAATGTGTTTTTGCAAGCATGGCCTGATCTGCTCCTTCAGGACATTTTTGGGAAGGTTTTCCTTCATGCAGAAGCAGCTGGGAACTCACTGTTGCTATAACACCTGAATGTCGAGGCCTGTTCCAGATGATGGAGTGCACTTCCCACAGTAACCACCACATCTTCCTACTACTTTGGTACCATCCTGTAGACAAAATAAGAAATAACAGCTCAGTAAGAGCTCAGGAACTCCATGCTGCAGAAGGGCCAGATCTGGGTTACTCGAGCTAGGGTTTTTAATAGAAAATGGCTTGAAAAGAAAACAAATTATGCCAGATCAATCTACGAAATCACCACTGTATTCAAATATACGCATATGTAATTGTCTTTAGTACTACTAGGTCAGATGGTGGACAAAAATAGGAAAGGGTAATTTTGATTTATTAAATTGAAAGCTGCCCAAGAAGAAGGCCATTTGGAGGGTATCTCAAGGGTATCTGCTTTCTCCAGTTTGCCCCACAGTGAATAACAGTAATGAGTAGAAAACTTGGCTCATGCAAGAGCAAAACTACTCTGGGACAGTAACAACTCCTCAGCTCTGCCCAAGTGTGGGAAGGGCATGGGAAGGGTATTTGCAGGCAATACCAGGAATATCCACATGGCAGGGAAAGTCCTGGAGTGGCTCCAGAGACAAGAGAGGAGGGAAAGTGATGGGGTGAGGTAGTGTCACTTGCTGAGGTGCCAACCCTCCTCCCCATCCCACAGCCAGAAGGGGAAAATACGGAGTGGTCCTGAGGTTGACCTGGTCACCTTTCAGGTGAGCCCAGCAAGCAGGCTGCAACTCTGGGTTTGAGTCAGGAGATTAATACCTCCATCTGGCCTTCCTTATCTCACCTGCAGAATCTTTCTCCTCTTGGTCATTACAATGGACAGACAGTCCTTGAGGGCAATGCAACCCTCAATTACCAGAAAATTGGACTAAAGCACACAACAAGCTTGCACAAAGCATTTATTTTTAAACGAGCTCCACCCTGCCCTTGACATTATTGATCTGTGACTGCAGCAGCTTGCTATCATCTCTTCTCACTACACTGTTCTTTCTTCTGCTCCTGCGGGCAATTACACCCTTGGAACACCCTTGGAGCACTTGACAGATGCCATCAGGTGATGGAGGATTTCTGAGTACCCCTGTTCCTTAAAGTTTGTTTTAATTCTGCCAGCCATGATGCTCTCTGCAACCCCAAAACTGACTTGTCTCCTTTTAGAAGGGGAGAATAGAAAAGCACCTGCTGGAACTGGGCCTGTGCTGGTCCTCTGCCACCTGTAGCATGGTCAGACCAGTAGCATCAATTCTCCTATAAGAGCACCAGCACAGAGGAGGCTCGGGCTCCCCAGTGCCAGGGAGACTGAAAGCAGTACAGGAGAGAATATTTTGCCAATTGCTGTTTATTAAATGATTATCGCGACCTCCTTTGGAGAGTGTTAACAGAGGCAATTGGGATGACTCACAGGAAGTAACAGCCAATAAAGCAATCCTGGGTTTCTACCATTTCAGAATATGACACAGAAGCAACAGAGTGAAGGCACACAGTGACTGCAGGAGGTGTTAACAGGCAGGCAAATTAAGCAGTACAAGTCTGGCTGTGAGTGATTGTGAAGGGCTGCCTGGCTTACCCTAAGGCTCAGCCAGCAGAGCCACAGGCAGTGACAGGGGATGGTACCCCTGCAGCACTCCAGTGACTTGAGACTCTCCCAAGGAGATAAACCCAGACTAGACCAGCAGGAAGGTCCACATCCTCCACACTTTTTCAGCGATGTTTTGGGAACAGTTCCTACTCAGGGCTCTGCCTGGCACCAGACCCTATCTGCAGGTCCAACCCTGCTCTGCAGTCCTGACTCTGTCCTGCTGCCCTGCCCTGTGATGCACACTCCATGCTGGACATCTCAGGCAACTAATTAAGGATGTATCTCCCCCACAGCACTCAGCACTTTCAGCTTCACAGTTAATCAGGCTCACTAATTAATTGCAATAACTCTGATCAAGTCAAACCTGTGAGGGCCTCGCCCCACTAAAATTACATGCAACACTTTAATGTCAGATGTTCCTTTTTTATTAGTCTCTATTGGAAGATGCTGCCATGAATGACAGTGTGGCAGTTAAAAACTTCTGATGAGCAGGTGTAGCCATAATTAAAGTTACAACTTACTGGGGATTTCTGAATTTCCGACACTGCATAATTCCCTTGTGAGAGCCACTTGGCTGTTCCCCTTAGGGACAGGCCTGTTCCGTACAGGTCTATGCTGAAGCGACCCTAAAAAACAAGAAGAGCCTGGTTATCCCCAAATGCCATGCTCCAGACTCCCAGCACATCACGGTGTCACTTTTCTAACAGGATCTTGACAGCAATATTTTTCTTGTTTTCCATTGCTCTGACCATGATTAACCCATTGTACAAATCACAGCATGGCTCACATTAGGAATTTCTTCTCCTTGGTGGCTGCAGAGAAGGAGGACTTCAGATTGCTTTTGAACGGCCTTTTTTCCCGGGTTTTCACTGCTTTACCCCGGTTTTGCACTGTTTTTCTGGTTTTGCACTGCTGCTTCTCTGCCGGCTGAGGGCATTGTAGGCTTTTCCACGGCAAACTGCAGAGCCTGACGTGCTCCAGCAGCTGATGGGAAGGAACCTCAGGGATGTGCTGCAGCCACTGTGCTCCCTCCTCAGCTGGAGAGGGCACACATGTCCTTGTTTTCCTTATTCTCCACTGTTTTTTTTTTTTTTCCCCAGACTACTGAAATAAAAACTTCCATTTGCTTATTTCTTTAAAACACTTAATTCCACCCTTTCTCAAAATGCAAAAGAGGGATGGAAGATTAAGGACTATGCCAGCATCCAATGCTCAGCCCTCCAGCCCTCCCTTCACTCCCATGGCAAATTCAGTCCTGCCGATTTCTGGACCCATGGAGGGATCCTTCGGACACATCCCCAGGCTGACGAACAGTGCAGCACGGCTGTGCAGTACCAGATGGCTCTTAGCTTTGCTCCTTGCACTTGCTGCCTTGGGAATGCTGATTTTCTGTGAGGAGAAAACTGTCTGGGTCAGGTGGATGGCTATTAACGTTTATGAGCATTCCTGAGGTAAGGAGTCAATCCCTAAGCCGCTGAGCTGTGGAGGAAAGTGTCAGCTCTGAAAGCAGGGAGGGAAGGAGATGGAGAGGTTTGCCCTCTGCTGTCTGCTGCTGCGACTCCCTGTTAATGCCCTTTGCCCAATACCCTCGACTATCCAAACAGATCACTTAGCCCCCAGCCCCACAAAAGGTAGGTGTGCTGGGAACATGCAGCAAGCCATCCCTAACACCGTGTTATTTGTCTCCTACAGACTTTCAAAAAGCATCTACTCCCTACTTTGCTCCCTGCCCAGCATTTCCACCAAGCCTTGTCATGGATTGATCCCCGGATCTTCAACTATGCAAGCAAAATCCTGTTCTCCCCCCACAGCCTATTTCTTCTTCCTCTTCTCCTTTACTGACGCCCTAGGGAATGTCTCTTAGCCAGCCACTGGCCTGATAACATGGAAAATGGAAACTACTTTCTTCACATTCACAAAGGGAAAAGTTTCAGATCGCTGAGATAAGAATGTGCCGCTCACTGAAGTTGGACTGCTTCGATCAGCAGTAATTAATAGAGGGCCTAAACATAACAAATGGCACCAATTCCTCTTAAATGCTCTTGTCAAATACCTGCGGGCATTTGGCAGCACTGTAGCAGTCCCCAGCAGTGGCATAAGGAACAGGTCGCCCATCATGTGTCCGTGCAAACTGTAAATCAGTTGCTGTGGAGAAGAGTTGGTGAATAACATGGAAAGAAAGACGCAGGGAGAGAGACAAAATAAATGTAAACATGCTCTTTGCTAATGTTTAAATTCACTAAAGCTGGCTTCCTACATTAATGTACGAAGTCAAGACTACTATATTTTTATGAAGTCAAGACTACCATATTTTTTAATATTAAATCTCCTAATTTATCCCACATGTGATTCCCAGCACATGAGCACCAAATTTAACAGGACACTTACACTCAGTATTTACAGCTCATTTAAATCCGTTGGTGATTTAGGAACAAGTTACAAATAACAACAAAACTCGAACCCTTGACTTGGGGTTTATTTCTCTATCAAAAAATTCCCTACTTTCAAGAAGGCTACAGCACCTTCTAAAGCTCTCTTTTATACAAAGGCAAACAACATCTCTGCTCTCCTGGCTGCCCCAGCCCAGGGGTCGGGTTTCCAAAGGGAATTGGAGTATTTTGCTCTGGAGGGATCTGAAGTAACTGAGACTCATTTAGATGGGGATGTGAGATAGCTCTTGCCTAACAGAGGTAGGTGCCCAGCTCCTTTTGAAATTCAAAGGGAGCTGGTATCAAATTCCCCGAGGGTGGTTCCTTTGAGATCTTTACCTAGGAGCTTTTACAGATTATTAGTAGCTTTTTACAGATTGATAGACTGGGAGGTCTTGAAAATTAAGTGATAAAAACCACTTA
Source organism: Platysteira castanea (assembly GCA_013397175.1). Taxonomy (NCBI): domain Eukaryota; kingdom Metazoa; phylum Chordata; class Aves; order Passeriformes; genus Platysteira; species Platysteira castanea. The sequence goes on along the minus strand of VYXC01012819.1, from coordinate 181,542 downwards.
TCAGATAAAGAGTCATTTTACGGGGAAGGATTTTGATTTGCTAAAAAACCACTTAGCTATTTACTGAATGAACTCCCAACAATATGTTTTTTTTTAAAACATTTCCTGGAAACTGATAGCAGTGGAGTCAGGGGGACTGAAACCATAACCGTATGGGATGCTACAGGGTCTCTGGTGGTGGGATGGGCTCCCAGCTCACAGGAATGCAAAAGAGACAGTGTGTTACTCATATTGCACAGCTAAACTCTCTTTCTCCCCTGCAAATCCATGTCTCCAGCTCTCAACACAAGTTATTTCCCTGTGGTCTGGCTCTGCCAAGAGACTCCTCTGCCCTGGCCACTGGGAACAGCACCCCCAATCCGGTGGAGACCCCTGCACTAGGATCTCCTGACACCTCTCTGAGTAAAATGGAGGGGGGGTGGGGCAGCTCCTCCCTGGTTAGGCTTTGCGTCCAAGTCCAGTCTGAAAAAAGGGGACCAAATGAAATAAAATAAAATCCTTCACAAAATACACTGGGCTGCTGGGAGCATGCAAATACTCATTCTGCAGAGCAGATAGACCAGCAATTGCCTTAATATTTTCCTGTTTTACAGAGAAATAACAGGAACATCTCTGATGTACCCAAGTTGCAGTCTCCAAGTGTAAAGCAGTAAACAGGTGACCAAGTCTAAAAGCAGCTTTTAACAGGAATACTCAGGAATATTGCTCACTATAGTACTACTGCTTTCTTGTAGTTACAGCTATATTTGTGTAAAAGAAACATTGTTTATTTAATGGCAAGGCCCTGTTTTTACTCACTTATTATTTGCATAGTGTTCAGGTCCAGCCTTACTTTGCTGAAGGTGGAAAACCCAGCTGCTGTGTAATCTTTCCTACACTGGCAGTCTTCTCGTCTGCTCCCGTTATATGGACACTCAGTCGGGTTATGCAATCTAAATCAAAAGAAAACCCTTTCTACTCATGACTGGGAAATATTGCCATGGAAAACAAAAACACTGTGAGGTTCATGATTACAGGATTTCTTACCTGTATCCATACACCTCTGAAAAATTCTCTGCATCCCTGTTTACAAGGGTCACATATTCCTTTGGGCTGTCAGTCTGCATCCCAGAGCAATACACCTGAGAGAGAGAAGTGAGAATTGTGTCATGTGCAAAGGCATCACTGAGACAACCAAAGGCAGAAAATCCAAGAGTGGAAGTGAAGACCACACGCAGGGTCCTCTTGAACCTTTAGAAAACCCATTAACCATCATTCTGTTGCTGAAATGCACCTTTAATGTCTTTCCTTTGACTTGCAGGAAAAATTCACCATCTTCAGTGACACCTTTGAGATTTTTAACGTCTTTGCAACTCCTAGGTAATTCACCTGAAACAAAACAGAAATACTTGTAGTCACTGAACAACTGTACATCAAAATCTCTTTTGGAACACTGTGAGGCTTTCAAAGCATCAAAACATCTTTTTTATTTTTAAGAGGCTTCCCTGAAGTGCCTTAGTGCTTGCTTGGATGGCTCCTAATGCTTGGAAATACTGCAGATCTCTGTGAGTTTAATGGGAAAAGATGCTGAAGCAATGAGAACGTCAAAAGAAGGTGTAAATCTGCAGACTTACAGTCATGGACATTGTGGCATGTCTTCCTCTCTTCAGGTTTCAGGTCCACATGGCACAAGCTGCTGACCTGGTCGTCGTTGGTCAAACACTGCACTGAGCGGTGCATGACCCCAACTCCACAGGTGACAGAGCACTGCGGGACACAAGACAGAGATTCCTGTTCTATCTCAAGGGTTTCTGGGCTCCAGAAGAAAGAACAGAGACAGATGGTTTCCCTTGTATCAAGACACAGCAGCAAAGACTCCAATCCTGCGAAGTGTTCAAACACAGGCTTAATTTTAATCAAATGAGTAGTCCCTTTGGTTTTTAATCCCTTCCTTATTATCACTGATTACTTCAAGACTACCATACTTTGCTCAGCGTTTGCACACTTTGCTGGATGAGGCAGTTGGTTAAAGCAAACCATGTGCTCAAGTGAAATTGCTTATTTTTCACATTAGGAAGATTGTTGTTTTCTATGCCA
>VYXC01012819.1:109620-179448 GCA_013397175.1 Platysteira castanea | reverse complement strand
AAAAAAAAAAAAAGGAGCCTCAAAATCTTCTCTCCCCTTACCTGCTGGAAAAATGGCTAAATCTGTGCAAAGACTCGGTCAACCTCAAACCACCCAGATCGAGGGCAATCCTAAGTCTGAAACTGCACAAGCTACTGGAGCTACGAAGCAGCAGAGCATCCAGCTCCTGAGTGTGGGCTATGAGTGGTGGGAGCATCTTGCTCCTCATCCACAAGTTGTTCTTTCAAGTACTTGAGAAATTAAAATCAGCTCTTTCTACAGCTACCAGGTTAGGCTATAAAGAAAATGAAGTTGCTTATCCATTTAGAAATGATTAGTCTAAAGGAACACACCATGAAGAAGTTGGTCTTCAATGGCTCCTGGTACTCACAGCTTGGGCATCTACTCTTTATCAAGTCCAGTTCCATAAAACTTAGCTAAAGCACTGAGTAGGACTCTCTCTGTCCATCAAAGGTGATGGCATTTTACATTAAATCCCTCTCAAAATGAGAGCTGACAAGGGTCATGGCACTTGGTAGTCACTGGGACATTATTCAGCAGCCCAAAGTGAGGAGAAAGGTCTTTCTGAAATAAATGCTCTTTGCAGTGAAGTTGGATTAATGAGTTGGGTATTTTGCACTTAAATTCTGAGGGGAAAATACCATTTAATTGAGGCTGAGCTCTTTGCTGTAACTCCTCTTCACTGACTCACAGGGAGGATCTTAAGCTTCCTATGGGGCAGGAGGAACTTAGGTTTCAAATGTCTTTGCCAGTTATTGTGACAACTTCCACTATGTTTTACTTGGCTTGGCACTCATTGCCTTGCAAAGGTTTGACAAATTCCTACAAATGCCTGAGCTGGGTTAATAAATTAAGTTTATGGGAGAAACATCACGTTTCAAAGAATGTCAGAAGCCCTAAGAAGTGAAATGTTATCACCTTAACTAAAATTTGACCTTGTAGTTCAGGCCCCAGAAGAGGCTCAACACAAATAACTTTAGCAGAAAGGCCAAGTTCTTTCCCCTGACCTGTCCCAGCATTTGTAAGAAGGAGGGGAAGGAAAAAAGAAGAAAAATCCTTTAGGCTCAAACGACCAGTGTTTCAGCCTAATGGTGGCCAAGTGGGATCAACTGAAGTTGCCAGTGACCCATCAATCCTTCTAGCACAAGTCTTTCAAATCCTTGTTTTCTGCAATGACCCCACCCTCTCACTAAGCATTCAGCATGGCCATCAACACGGCCACAAATAATGGCTACATCCCAGTTTTCATGAATGACTCTACTTGTAGCTGCTGGGACTCCTCCAAAGGGGTTCAGTCTGAAGTAGGGAGCCCTACACCCACCAGGGCTGCTGCTGCACCAGAGTATTCCATGCATTAATTTAAGCAGCTCTAAAACATTCCCCTGCCAAACCTTCAGTCTGTGTCTAAAAAAACCCCAGGTTGTTCCAGTCTTTTTGGCTAAAAAAGAAGTTTGCCAAACTTACGCTTCCCCAGTTGCTGACGCGCCAGGAGGCCGAGATGGGGCACTCCCTGAGGTAGCAAGGCTGGATGTTGGGGGGCTGTGTGCCAGGACAGTTGACCATGTTCTGGTACCCGTACTCGTAGTGATCCTTCCCGGTGTAAATCTCACTGCAGGACACGAGGCGCTGCCTGTATCCCTTCCCGCACGTGACAGAGCACTGTGGGCAGAGGAAATACCAGTGAGCACCACGTGTTTCAGGAAGGCTGCCCAAAATGGTAGAGGAGGAAACCAGGCCTATCAGCTTTTAACACAGGAAATTGCTTCAAGGGATCACAGGTATCTATTTAAGCCAGCCATGAATATTGTAAATGGCTACTACAAGTGAGCTGGTGCCTGACACTATCTTTGAGCACCCAGTTCCTCTCTGGGCTGGATCTACAGCTGCTCCAGGATTCCCTACTCCAGGATGGCTCCTGGGCACAAATTATTTCTTCCTAAGCACAAAGAAAATAGCAGAAGATCCTTGGGAACTTCGAAATGCCTCTATTATTTAGTTGTTTTGGTTTGGTGGTGGTTTTTTCCCCACGGGATACACAGAGATAGAAAATGTTCAAGGTTGACCCTGAATTGCAGGTACTTGTCAGCAACTGGAAGAATGAGAGATTATTCATTGTAATTAGAGGATAAATAGCACTTCTGCCCTCCTCATCAAAGGGCTGAGTGGGACCTGGGGAGAGCCAAGCTCTGGCTCTGGAAGCCCTCTCCACTTCTCTGTCTTCATGGGACTGAGTATTCCCAGGTGGTCTCCGAGGCATTGGGAGTGGGTAGAAGGTGCCTGGGCCAGGAGCAGCCAGGGCTCCAGCCTGACAGGCACCTCAATATTTCTCTTAAGATACCACCCAGGAGACCAGGCTGCTCTGAGATATTCTCATGTCTCCGTGTTTCTCCCTCCTTGCACTATCTCAGGTGGCTTGTCTCTCCTCCTCCTCAGCCCCAGCGTGTATTCTTTTTTTCCCTTCTCTTGTTCTTTCTTTTTAATCAGTGCTGTGTCAGCAGCTGCCTTGTCATTTCCCTCTGCTGTTTCTCCAACTGGAAAATAATCCTTCACTGACTGCAGAAGGAAATAGGCGGAGATTAGCCCGGGTCCTCCCGCATGCAGCGCCTGCCACAAGGAAAACTCATCTATTTTCCTTGCCAAGCCCTCTCCCAGCTGTGAGGGTGAATGTCCTGCCTTCCCTCACTCTGGGTCCTTGCCCCTGCAAAGGCAGCACTGAGGACAGCCCCCATGGTCACATCCAGGCTTGCCTTTCCCCCATGACGCTCACCTGGGCCCTTACACAATTCACAGGGCTCCCCAGGAGCAGATGGGAATAAAACCAAATAAAAAAATAAATGAAATAAACCAGCAGAAAACCAAAGAGGGTGCCTGCTGAATGCACTGTGCTTTGGAAGAAAATTGCCTCCAGATAATATTAGCTAGGACTCTGAGCACACTGCTTTTCGTCTTTAATATCTTGGTTGTCTCCCACAGCGCTGCTCCTTTCTATCCAACAGGGAAACTGCATGCAGAAATAAACCAAAAAAAATTAATTAAAGCCCACAGCGCTGCCCTGCCACTGTTGATTTGCATTGCAATACCTCAGCAAGGGCAGTGTTGAGAGGAGAAGAGCAGGGCCTGGTGCAGGGACGGGGATGGGGACTCACCTCCGACCACTCTCCCGTGATCCAGATGTACTCGCAGGGGGGCAGCCCGCAGCTCTCCATCTCAGGAGGGCGTCTGCTGGCATCGCAGTAGCCACTGTTCTGCAGCTGCTTGTTCTCATCCACACAGAACACCTTGCGGAACCGGGATGCCTCCCCACACGTCTTCGTGCACTGTGTGTAAGAAACAACAGCTCATGCAACCCCTGAGGGACTCCAGTGAATGAATCTGCATCCAGAGCGAGCCCTCCTCCCAGCAACCCCTGTAAGGTGTCACTGGTATCACCTGTGAGAAAATTTTGAACCAGGACCCTGCTGTGCCAGATGCTGCTGCCTTTGACAAGCTGCTCCTGACCTCTGGAGGTACTAACCCAAACCCATAGGAGAGAGGAGAAACCAAGGTAGCAGGTATTGGGATGGGGCAGATGTGGGGTCCAGCTGTAATGGGATCAAGAGATGCAGGATTGGGCATGCTGGGCTAGGAGATAGGGCAAGGGGAGAAGAAAGGGGCCAACCCCCCTTATTTCAGCCTCTAGTAAACACAACTGTTTGGAGAACGACAGCTCAACCATCCCCCTTGCAAAAATCACACTGCTGCACCTTTGGCTGTGGCTGGTGTGGCGGGAGACCCTTCCCCAGCTCTCTGCCCTGGCATGGGGGCACATAGAATCACAGAATCATAATAGAATAGTTTGGGTTGAAAAAGGCCTTAGAAATCATCTAATTCCAACCCTCTGCCATGGGCAGGGACAGACACCTCCCACTAGACCAGGCTGCTCAGAGCTTCACCCAGCCTGGCCTCAAACACAACTTTGTCTCTGCAGTGCAGACAGCTCTGCAGGTTTATTCTCTTTTAAACACTGCCCTGCCTGATATTAAGAGCAACCCATGCCAGCCAAGTACAACTGCTCCCCAGGGCCTTCTGGAGACTTTAAGGACTCAGTTCTTTCTGTGTTTGTCTTGGAAAAACCAGCCTGAATGTGAAGCTGTGTTCCTGGGAGTGAGGCTGTCCTTGGAGAGTATCTTAGAAAAAACACACATAAAACAAAATAAATCAACATAAGAGCAGCTGTCTAGATAAAATCCTAATGGAATTCTAACACTTCCAACTAACTGGATTAACCAGAAGAAAAATGCATGAAAATAATCATTTTATAGAACATGTAGGAAATGTCTTCCCCTTAAGGAAAAGGATAAAACATCCAATCAGACCATCCCTATCTGTACAGGAACACTGTTTGAAGTCACCTAGGCTTGTAACACTGTGCCAGTCTAATCTGCTTAGAGTCTCACCCTCCAAACATCATTTCCAGCCTCCCTGAAGCAGCTCCTGCTCTCCTGGCTGGCTCACAATTAGCAAGATTTTAGTGGATTCAGCTAATTGCAGGATGGAGGCACTCTCATGGTCCTGTTTCCATAATTAGCTGTCAGAACTAGGATTGTAAATTTTTTGAGAATACTGAAAAATCAGATCAGTCTGGGGCAGCAGCAGCAAACCAGAAGAGCAGCAGTGAGCATAGCATCATTTTGGGTGTAAATATTTAGAACTTAGTCAAAGTGGAAAGGGATGGGGAAGGAGAGGCAGCTCCACAAAGCAGCATTTATTGCAAAGGAATAACTTAGGAGCTCTTAGGCAACAGTCAACATTGCAAAATCTGCAGTCTGCCAGAAGACCCCAAGGGCTTTGTGTGCTTTCAACCTTATTTACTCTCTTGCTTTGAGTCCTTGGAGCAGAAGCTCCTTCTAGGTCTGCGCTGAAACATGGCAATCCTACAGGGGCTGGAGGAATTTGCTGGAGTCTGATTTCCCCAGAAAGCAAACAAAGTGAGCTACATTTGCCCATCTCTGATTATCTCCCTATTACGTAAGTAAAAACTGAAAAGGGGTCATTGTGTGTGAATATGGCTCCACTAGAGCTCCATCATCATGGAGCTTCCCTGACAGCTCTCCAGGCACCTTTTGGGGCAGCCTGAACCCTGACCTTCCTGCTCCTCCCTTATGAGGGACTCTCCAGCACAGTGGGAGTGGGGTCACGGGATGCTCAAAGCTTCCCTCCTCTTTGGTTTGGCATTTTCCAGCCCAGCAAGGGGTCAGCAGTACAGGGTGAATTGTTCCATGGTCCCTCACAGCCAAAGGAGGCAGCTTGATAGTAGTGGGAAGAACCAAGCCTGATTTTGTCTCCTCTCCTTAATGTATATTTCAGCCTGAATTTGCAAAGTACAGTGGCTCATGCTTCACTTCAAGAGGGTGAACCATCTATGCCATCAAGGCATTTTCTGACATTGGCAGTGAAGAGCTATCACATCAAAAGTCCATCCTCGTTTAAAGTCATTACTTGCTGATGAGAGACTGACACTCCCAAGCACAGGCCAGCCTGATTTGGGTTTGTCTGCAAGTAACAGTTGTGTGGCCAAATAAACATAAGCCAGCTCTGTGCATTTTGTCATCAACAGAACTTGAAAGTTTGATTATTTGTATTTTTTAGGCGTAACTGGCAATTAAAATAATCCCACTGAAATATTAAATGTGGCTCAAAGACAGTGACACCATCATAAACTAAGTCAAAGAGAAACACTGCAGAGATTCCAACCAGCCACTCCAAGGTTATAAAACATTATTCATGTAGAAAGCAGATAGTTCAGCTAGGCTATTTTTCCTTTTGATTCAGTGACAGATTTTGCATGAAACCTCATGTTCAAGACTGATTTAAATCTCACATGAAACAGTGCGGCCAGGGTATAACAGCTATTGGTAGTGAAGTCTGAAAAACGGGTCAGGCATTTAACAATATTTGTCTCTTTTGCCTCATTTCCCAAATTCTGAACTATTTTGCTGGCAGTTTAAATTAAGGACCATTTCAAGCACTTCTGAAACTGTTTTAGAAGAGCAATAACAATAATTAAAATAACCCCAAAGGCATTGCTTTGCAAAAGCATTCATTGTTTTCTTCTTTTTTTAAAAAACCAATCTGACACAGAGATTAAATGTACCCCCCATGCCATGAACACTTGAAACATGCCTTGGGTAATTCTGTAATTCAAATCAGGCAAGGATGGCACAATTTACCCCCCAAAAGGCAAATGTCAAAGATTCAGGAGTTGCATGGCAGCTTCCTGAGCCATGCATTGTCCTTCCACAGAGGCTCATATTAAAGAAAAAAACCCTCCTTTCTCCCAGGTTTCCCTTTTAGTTTGTGACTCTGGTCTGAGTTTTATTTTGACATTAGTGAGGCTCTTTCAATTGACTTTCTTCTGCCTGGTGAGGGCACTGAGAACAGGTGATTAATGGTGATACACCAACAGAGCAGTAAATGGTTTCCAGTAAGTTTCATATTCCTTCTCATGGTCAAGACCAACACTTTTTTCTAAACAAGAACAACAACAAAAAGGAACAATTAAAAAATCCCAAACCCTCTTGACAGATTCCCTTTAAAGATAAGAAATGAAGAACAAGACACCATTGGGATGTTATTTACATCCTGCCTTCCATGTCAGTTAAGGTTCATTGCTGCTCCCTGCTCAGAGAATACCAATGCAATCTGTGCCTCCTCATGGACAGGGAGGAGGTGCTATTCCTTTTTTTTCACTGTGTACACCAGAACAAAATAGGAAGTGCTTGGAAGAAATGCTTGGAGTCAGCCAAAGGGGCAAGCTCACATTGGGCAGCTCCTGCATTTTCCTGTTCATGGTTACTTATGAGGGTGAGGAAACCTCCAGTCCATCCCTCCACTAAAGCTCCTTTGGAGAAAAAAATCTCCATAATATGTTCAAAATTTCCACAGTGCAATGGGGAGTCCTGGAAAACTTCAGAAACATCAGTATTCATATCCTATCAAGGGCTTGGAAGAGTGGATGCAGGTGCCTCTCCAAACTGGTTTGAGAAGTTGCAAAAATAAGGGAGAGAGGGCAAAATTTGGTTGAAAGTTGGATTTGATGACCTTGGAGGTCTTTTCCAACTGAATGATTCTAAGATTCTATGAAAGGATGGAGCAGGAGCTGTTTCTTTTCAGAGCTGATTACACCACTAGGTAAGGACTGGCACTACATGCTGTTTGGTGACCTACTTTGCTGCCTTTAAATTTATTAGCTGAAGAAATTAATGGGCTCTGTAAAACCTAAAGTTCATTGCAAGGAGTCTGCTGGAGCCCCCTCAGCCATTCCTACATTTCCTTTTCTGGCTGGGATGTTTCCATTGTGTACCACTGTGTGACCAGACTGGCTTTGTCTCCTGCTGCTTCCCATCACACCTCCTTGTGTACTGGGAAGCAGCTGGGAAAGGGCACAGCCCCCTCTGGCCTCCTGCACTTGTGGCTGGGTTACACAGGCTTATAAAGCCAACTTCCCAGCACTGCTGAGATTGGGGAAATGAAGCTAAACTTGTGTGTCCTGTTCCTGTCAGGCTGAGGTACCACATGCAGGGGCTAAAAATGGAAAAAAACAGAATGAAAAGAATAGTTTTGGTGTCTGGTCTGAACTGTCTCTGCCAAAACCTGCTGTGCACTTGAAGGCTGACACAGCACAGGCTGACACTGCCTCTTGGCAGTGCACAGGAGGGCTCCTCCCGCTCAGAGTCCCCTCATCCTCCTACGACCCACCAGCCTTGAGGCCACCCACTGCCCACACTGCAGGAGAGATGGAGTCACTCCCTGAACCAGTGGAGCAGCAGCTGTATCCCCAGCTCCGGTCTTAGGAGCTGTTTTTGACGGGGACTGATCCTGGTCACTCAGAAAAGCATCATCTCCCATGGAAGACTTTATCTCAGCACTGCTCACAACTTGATAAAAGAGCAAAGACCGGGGGCTCAGTGAAAGGATAGGGATGTCCAGTGGAGCTGGGGTAATGGGGCAGGAAAGAGGGAATTACCACTGCTCCCTAATTCCTCCAGGAACAGGCCTCAGGCTGGAGCAGCGCAGCAGGGCTCTGCCTCCTGGAAGAGACCCAAATCCGCCCTACCCAAAACCTGCTCGGTATTTGCATAGGTCCCAGCCAAACACAGGGCAGCACGAAGCAATAAATTAACCCTACAGAGTCATTTCTCTGCTCCCCCTTCCAGCCAGCACACATGAGTCTTCCCTCTGCTTCTTTTTTTTTCGGCAACCCCAGGCTGCAACCCCAACGCCTCGACCCTCCAGCAGCGCTCCCCGGCCTCAGCATCCAGCATCATCCCACGCCTGAGAGCACCGGAGCCGTTGACCCCAGGGCCGGGTGAAGGGGGGTCCCTGCTTACCGCCTGCCATTCTCCGGCTGCCCAGAGGTGCGTGGGGCACGCGGGGAGGTGACAGTCCCGCTGCGGAGGTGGCCGGCTGGCCGGGTCACACTCGGCCTCCTCAGCTGCCTTCAGGGTGCCACTGTAGCACTGCACAGAGCGGCGCTGGATGCCCTGGCCGCAGGACACAGAGCACTGCAGGAAGGGACAGAAGGTGAATGGAGCTCCCCATCACACTCACCGCAGTAAGTTCACAGGGTTCACTCTCTGCTCTGGGCTCCATGGCATTGACAGCGATGATCTATCAAACTTCCAGGTGTGGCTTTTCATTGCACAAGGGAAAACTGAATCTGAAGCCAGTGGGAATTTTTGCCGTTGGCTTCAGTGGGGTCAGGACTTCCTGGACAGGATTTTTATTGCAAAATCTCCTTTTACTGCCAAGTAGCGGCACTGCTAAACCACCCTGACATGCCAGAGGCGGCCGGGCTCTGAGTATTGCTCTGAGTATTGCTGCTCAGGCACTGGTTCAGAAAAGTAATAGTTCAAAACACATCAAATGCCACAAACAGAGTGGGCTTTAATGAAAAGCAAACTTGGATTGTATAGAAGAAAGTGTGTTGCTGTAGAGAGGGGAAGGTGTGATACAGCTGGGATTTTTTTCAGCATGCATCTAAACATGCACATGCACCAAGGGAGGGAATACAGTTAGTTTGTGAAAGCAAATGTCTTTTTGAAATTAACTGCATTTCAAATTTCCTTCATTACACTGTGGGCACATTTCTCCCAACTTCAAGGCATAGCAACAAACGCCTGAATTTCTCTGTTTCTCATACATCTTTAAATTATTATCTATACTGCAATAGTATTAACAGTTTATTTCTTCTTTCACGCAACATTTCTTAGTGTTGTGACTGCACACGAATATGTTTAGCAGTACTTAATATTCCTCTGGTGCAGATTCCCCCTGGCTAGACCTTAAAGTATACTATACAGATTTGGGGTAAAGAGAATTTGCATTTATAGAAGAAAGTGTGTAAAAATTAAAGGTATGTATTGAAAACACAGCTGAATTAACAACTAATATTAGTTATTTTTAACAACTAATATAACTTATTAATATATCAGGAACTAAGAAAGTAGGTTCACAGCCTGTTATTGCAACACACATTAAAATGAGCCTTCTTATGGCAGGGAATTAAATGGTGCCTAATAGGGAAGCAATTCCCTCTTCTGTAGAGTATTCCTCCATAATGTTCTTTGCTTTACTATCCAACTGCCCCATAAAGCCAAGAAAACCAGAGAAAAGCTGACTGTGAATATTTGTCTGGCTTCAGATATTTGTAAGAGGGTGGGAGTATTTTTGTGTAGCTTTTGAAAGCAGCAGTGAGATTTCTGTCACTAGTAATGCAAATGCTTCTCATATGTTGCTGCTTCCCTGGGATTAACAGTACTCTTTGTCCTACACATTCCATAGGGGACTCTTAAATTGAATAAAGGCACAAACTTGGAGAAGCATGTACACCAGGATGCCTACCATGCTCTAACATATCTTTTGGGGTTGCATTTATCACCAACATAAAAAGCCCGGGTATGGATAAAAGAGCACAAGTGACACCATGGCTTTTTCATGGGGGGCTGCATTATGTGTGACACATGGGTTTGGGGAGAGGATGGTCCCTGGGCTGTGCCAGAAGCTCTACCTGATGCTCTACCTGTTTTTCTTTAGATAGGGCTGGATTTCAGCCTGTAGCTGAAGTATGCAAATTTGAAGTATGCAAAAAATTCAGACAGCAGAATAAATATTGGTATTTTTGTTAAATGAAAGGTAAATGGCCATAGTTGACACCACTTAGGAGAAGCAAACACATTAAATTTGACATTTAGTGCAGATATAAGCACATTTAAAACTTGGAGAAAAAGTCTTTTTTCTTCCCTTTTGATTATTACAGATATGTCAAAAATGCTTTGCTGAAGGGAAGTGTGTTCATAACAATCTAAAAAAGAATTAATCACCCTCTGAATGCAATATAGCCAAAGAGAAAAAACCCTAGGAGTGGACCACCAGCACAACCAATGCCTGACTGAGATTGATTTTTAACCACTCCTGTATTTTTTAATCTCCATTTTTTGAGTAATTCCTTTTCCAGGAGGCAAAAACTCCAACACCTAAAGGTATATGCAGTGGGTCCTGTGCATATATAGTGACACCAAGATGCACTTTTATGGGAAAACTTTGCCTTATTTCTCATGCAGACTTTTGCTGGTTTATTCAGGAGAAAAAGCAGCCAGCTCACAGCAGCTCAGCTTTGGTATTAACTTTCTGAGGCAATCAGACCTTCAGAAAGTTTGAGTTTTTTTGGATAATATCTAAGTGGAAACTGATCATGGTTCCTATTTGCAACAGTGGCACTGGTGATAGGGAAAGTCACACGGAGTTTTTGTGTCCAATTTATATCCTGTTCTACTGTGTATTCAGGGCACCAAACTCCTGTCTGTTTCATGCTCTTAATGAGAAGTTCAGCACCTAAATCCAGCTTGGCTCCAAGGCATTAAATCTCTGGCAAAGCCCTGAACACCCCTTGCAAGGGATTCAGGGCCAGCACTCCAAACCTCTTGACAGCCCCAACTCTTCATCTGTCACAGGCAAAAAAATGCTGCCAGCACCAGTGAGGCTCAAAGATCCATGTCACAGCATTTCACAGGGCTTTAAAAAGTCCAAATTGATACTGTAGCTTAAGTGTTTCTACCTCTTTACTTTTTCCCTAATCAAGATGCTGGCTGGCTGAGCACATCCAGCATCAGGAACCTGGGTGGAGGAGCTACTCCTGCAAAAGCTTATTCTTAGCATTACCATAAGCATACAAATATTCCTTAATTGCCCAGTAATAAGAGATTACCTCAGACCATAAATCACCTCATTCTCCTATTAACTTGGGTTCACTTCTCTAAATATAATCATAAAATCAACACCCATCATGCAGTGGAAAGCTGGGAATTTTAAACCACTTACTTTTATCAATTAATATTAGTGCATTTTAATGCAACTGACAGACCATTATGTTATTATGTTTACAATTATTGGCTGTAAAAAACTGCTTTCAGTAGTGGTCATTTAAAATAAGGTGCAAACTGGATATCACAAGACTGTCTAAGGACCTGGTGTTTCATTTCAGTCTGGCTCCTGTATAAAACTGAGGTTTCAGTCCTGAAGGTAATAAGGTAATAATATTGACTTAATTTCCAATATGGGAGCAGTACTGTGGATTTCACAGGCTGGATGCTCCCATCCTCAGGTAAAGAACCCAGACCTCAGTAACTGAACCTCCACGGTGAATGAGCACTAAGTCCTTTGCCCACATAATGGCAAATACTCCTATCCTGTAAATCCAAAGGTAAGGATTAAAAAAACCTAATACAAGTCTGAAAACAATCATAGAACATTAATGGATGTATTGTCCTTTTTATTAGTGGACATTAATCAACAGCACTGCTGTCCTAGTCCTAACATTTGCATATGTGCCTGCAGCAATGTTAATGGTTTGTCTTTCAAGGAACTCGAATACAGCAAGAACAGGTGTTTTGTACCTAAATTTGAAAGACAGAGTGCATGGGAACGAGATGTTTCACAAGTTAACAGTTCATTTAGTCTGAGATTTTCAATAATTCTGCTCATTAGCACGCTAATGAGGTAGAGGGAAAAGCAAGGTTCAGAGTTAAAAATGTGATGCAGCAGATTCAAGGTGCTGACAAAGTCACTATTTTCAGGAAAACAAGGATTCAAGGTATGCTTTCAGCAAGCAAGATTTTTAATAACTCCAAGTACTTTCTCATTTCCAGCAGCCTCTGCTCTCTGCATCACTGTCTGACTTTTTAATGAGAGAAAATCAAGCAATGAGTTTCTTAAGAAACAAAGGGAGTGAAAAACAGTTTTAATGAACAGTTCTGATTATTTTTTAGGCTTTTCCAGGAAGTTGGTAATAAATTTAGTTTCAGATTTCTCAAAACTAAGTAAGATTTTACTTGAGATATGATAGTTAAATGATATTAAAAACATGAATGAATAGTAGATTCACTTTAATATTATATACTAATGATGTTTCTAGCAGAAGCTTAAAATATACCACAAGGAATTTGCTTCCAGATAGACACTAAAATCAAGCTGCCATGTTTTCAGCTGGTACAAATCTGTGCTGCTCTACTGCTGTCCATGAAGCTACACTGTTTTACACCAGGATCTGGCCCAAAACTTTTAGCCCTAAATAATTCATGAGGACAGAAGTGATTGGAAAACCAGGCTCTAACCAATTTGATGGAGGAAGAATACCAAAAGGTGCAAAAGGGTACACAACATGTCTCACCTGTCCCCAGTCTCCTGCTTTCCACTTCGGACATCTGCCCCCTCTGCATTTCTTTTGCACGTTGGGCTTAGCAAGGTGTTTACAATACTCTTCTTCTACATGCTTCCCTTCCTTTGACAAACAGTACACACTGCGGTGCTTTTGGCCCCTTCCACAGGAGACAGAACACTGTAAATATAAAGTAACAACAGATCAGCTTTCGCACTCATACAGGGGCCATGGCTACCCAGGGCATTTTCTTTTAGCTGGACCAAAAAGCACCTCCCCAGGTCCCTGGCAGGCTACACAAAGCTTGAGGTGAGTGCAGACACTTAATATCACGTGATATTCTTGGTCAAAGCCCCAAAAATGCCAGTATCAAAATGGAGAAAACAGCTGACATTCAGCAGGAATAACAGGCTGGATTCCTGGCATTGATGCAGTGGTTTGAAAGGAGCAGAGTCATCTTACAGGGATCAAGGCAGGAGCCCTCAGTATCTACTTAGAAGAACTTGAAAGAAACCATTTCCATTTACCTTGGTACAAAGGGATGTCAAATATTGGTAAATCAGGAGGGTAAAGTGTGCTCTGCACCTTCACAGAGGGAAATAACTGCACAAAGGACAAGGCAGTAAAGTGCAGTATTCCCATGTCCTTGGTACAAAAGCTTGTGTTTGTTTTATCAGTGTAGTCTGACTTTTCTTTTTCTTTCTTCACTAAACAGACTGAAACCAGGACATGCTCATCCTTAAGATTTATGCATTTTGAAAACAACTCAGAAGGTGGCAAGAAGGCAGAGCCTGGAGAATCAAAGCAAAAAGCAAACCAGCAGGTATGTTAGCTGCAAGCTTTGTAGTGAAGCAACTAATTTCAACCTCCCTCTGCAGGTTCACTGAACTTTTTCAAATGTGACCACTTCTGGCATGCAAACCCCAAGCAACTTCCCTTTGATTTCAGATTAGTCTCCTCCAAAGATTTAGGAATCAAAGGGGTCTGGAATCACGACATGAATTTAATATGACAGTTCCGTGTAGAACAAGCCTCTTACTCAGCATGATGCACCCAGAGACTCAGCTTCGATTTCTTCATTACATGCTATGTCATAAGCATAGTGGTTTAATCCTTGAGTGCAAACACACTGTTTCAACCATCTCTCCATATAAAATGTTCCGCTTTCTTTTCAGAATGGAGAAAACATGCAGAAATGAGGCTTTGACCTTCATTTTGGAGCCACTCCATCAGTATATTTCCCAAGAAATGTATTACAGCTCAAGCTCTTTCCAGCCTATAAATACATTTGAAACCCAAAAAATTTATATATATATATATAGAGAGAGAGAGAGAGAGAGCAGCTCTGGAAGATCCACTAGAATAGAAATTGGCCTCCAATATTGACACCTGTTAGTATTTTATATTACGGCCCTACCTATACCTCATTCAGCCCACAAAGAACCAGTGAGAGAGCAGTAACTTGTTTCTAAATTGAAAAGTTCAGACCAATGTGGAATGAAATGGATGTAGCTTCTAAAACCAGACATTGATGTTTAAAAGCTTGTATAAATGATGCCCTGAAAAAGGTTGTTTTCCTGCTGCAAGAGTGTTACAGACTGACAAAAGATCACTGAGGTCCCGTGTGATCAACAGGTTTAAGAGCCATTAATTATGCTCCTCTGAGAGGCTGAGCAGGGACAGCTGCCTCTGAGTTTTCCTGAGCCCACATCCAATTTGAAGATAGGCCCAAAAACCCAACAAGCAACATTCAACCTTGCACTGAAAAACAGAGGAAATGCTGTCCCTTGTAATAAAACAAAACTTTCACGAGTTACCCAGATCCCTAAACCTCACTTCTTTTCTTTAGCATCAACAGAAGAAGGATCAAGCTAATGTTACTCTATTTTTATAAGCCTTCAAATTTCCTCAGAAGTTAATTTTTTCATTCTCTCTACTTCTCTCCCCAGGCAATGAATGTCAGCAGCAGGACAGAAATGTCACATCCTACAAAACACAGTTGTAAACTTCTAATATTTTCATCCATTTACTGTCTTTGGACTAAACACCGATACTTAAGCAAAAATTCAAGTGCTCCTTGGTAAACACTCTCCATGCAGGTTATGCCACTTTTCTATGACAGCCAAAGTTAAAGAGAAAATTTACAGCATTGATCAGGACTCTCTCATGCCCCACATCCTGAGCTGGTACACCTCAGAGCATCTTTAATTTAAAAAAATACATTGGATCCCACTACTTATCCTAAAGTAAGACTAACCACACTGTGCAACAATGCAAGCACCTTTCTGGGGACATGAGGCTGGTTGATAAATGATCTAACAAACAATTTGGCACCAGTTATTTCCAAAATTATTATTCCCCTTTTACAAAATGCTTAACTTTGGTGTGGAACTTGATTCTGACATTTATCTTGTGATCCCATGATCAAACAAGTCTGCGTGCAAACCTCAGTGCACTCAGAGGTCGAGGCATAATTTGCTTAATTTTGTTAATACTTAAATGTAATTCCCAAGATGCTGGCATTAATAATTTCTATGTCTGCCTTTAATATAAATCAAAGTTAGGCAGCTGTGCATTTTCAGATCCAAACCACCCATTTGCTTTCGTGCACATTTGAGTTATGATCTCATTTGCACTGTCAGAAAAGAAAGGTTGGATAATCTAATGTAACCAAGTATCAGAGACTGAAAATTCCTTTGCGAAGAGTCTACTTAATAACTGCCATCTAATTCATCTCAGGTATTCAACTTTTATCTGGCACATAGATTTTAAGCATATGTGAGCCACATGCAAAGCATAATTTAATAGTGGGCTGCATGTCAATGCCATGTAAGTCAGGGAAGTGCTACACCCAGCTACAACCATCAGCCTCATCATTTATTTTGGACTCTGGAGAAACTTTGCATTTCATTAACAGGATTCTTCACAGCTGCAAATGCTGCCTGCTTATAGTACCTACCAATAACAGTACCACAATGAGGTAAGCTTTGACCTTGCCTTCCTCAAAGGAAGTGATTTGACAAAATCACTGTCTTCACATTCCTCTTGACTTCTTTCCTTTCCCACATCCCCCACAGAAAATGCTTCCAAGTACTGTGGAGAGATGGTAGGTCTCTGGAATAACAGCTTCACCTTATCCAAGGCTCTCTGAGTCAACAGAAAAGCCTCTATCGGTTTTAAGCATCTCTGAGCCAGCCCTGAAGGTGTAGCCAGGTACTGTATGGAATTTTTTTCACTAACCAGCTTCCTAGAGTCAAGAATCACATGTACTTGGGCATATGTGTGGTAAACTTGCCTCTGCCTCCACTTAAGTGTGGGAAAACGTTGCTCTGAAAGGCTGTTTGCAGCCTGTGATTGAGACCCAACAGCAAACAGCACCCCTGGATGAACCTGGAGGACACCCAGGCATGGAGGAGGGTGTGAAAACAACACACTGTGATGTTTCTATAAAAAACACACCAACAAGTTTGTGGCACATAAAATAGTAGAGAAATAGTATTTCAAAAAAATCAGCTATAGCCATCACTCTAAAACTCTAGCAAACCTTCCCCTTGTTATTATCTTTATTATCAGCTAAACCCACCACAGTCACACCTGGTACTTTACATGGAGAACAAAAACAAAAGGACTTTCCTAAGAGCATTAGGATCAAATTTAAGGGCTTTATGTTTATTGCATGTTTAGTGTTGTTAACATGCCAAGAACTGGAGATTGGCATGCCGCTGATATTTTCAAATAAATATACTGCCTAGTTTAAATAAATGCAAGGAAAAAGTTTAAATAAATATGCCAGAAGTATTTCCATATCAACTGTTTCCATAAAGGTCAGAACACTATGCTTAAACATCTCCTGCAATGCCTTGCTCTGCTCTGCTTGTGTTTTTGTTTCCACAAAAAAAATTGTTATCTGTTTCAGAGTTCAGGAGGTGATCATTCTGTTTTACCAAGTGCGTGGAAATTGCTTTAAAATAACCCTTTTTGCATTTCCTGGTCTGATCGTTTGGAAGATGAGGGTGTATCTTATTCATTAAGACCTCTAAAATAGAAAGGCTGCTACTTGATTCACATGGCTGGCAGCAGGAAAAAAACCAGAATATGTTCAAAGTCTCTTAAAATTTTGTACAAAATTTCTGGTGAATTTCTGGGAGCGGGGTCAGTCCAGCCCCAGTGGGACTCAAAAGTCCTGGGCACAAATGAACAAATCTTGGTGAGAAGAAAAAGGCACCCTGGAGCAGTCAAGAAGAAATGGAATGACTGCTCCTTGTAAACTTTGTGCATTGAAGGGGCAATTCCACAAAAGGCAGAAAGGCATATGCCAAGCAAGAACCTGGGAACACTCTCCCCCAGAAGTGAAAAGTTGCAGAAAATGCTGTCAGACCACTTTTCAGACCCACTGTGCATCAGCCGACGATTTGGGAGGTATTTAAGATAATGAATGCAAACTGTGGTGATCACCAAATGAATTCCCAAAGATTGGTATGCTCCAATAGTTCACCAAGGGCAGGGCTGGGAAGGATTAGACTAAAACTAGCATTATCAGATTCTGCCAGGAGCAACTTTTTGGAGGAAATTAAAATCAATCCTTGTAGATTTAGACTTCCTCACATTAAGGATTTTATGGGAAGTCAGCAGCTGTAAGCAAGCCCTGGTTCATTCTTTCCAACAATCTGAGACAAAATGTGCTGGATGAAATGAAGCAGAAAAGCAACAGAGCCCTTCAATGCTTTACACCCATTTTCCAAGAGGGCTGTGCTCCTGGATGCCAGCAAGCTTTTCCAACTACAAGCAAACCCAGCGATGTATCCTCATAGGCACCTTTCAGCAGCCTATTAGTCTATGTTACCTTTTACTGCCACTAACACTGCTGCCATCAGATACTGAAACCATATCCCTGTGACTTCTGCACCTCTGAAGTCTCTTGAGCACAAAGGACATCAACAGACACACCACCAAGGAAAGCCTGGATCCTTCCTCACCAGCTGAACCTTTACCAGGAGTCCTAAAATGCTGGAACCTTTGTGTGCTGTCCAGCAACAGAGGCTCTGTGGCATCCAAACCAAATTAGCTTCACAAGCAAGGTATTTCAGCAGGTAATCCCCTTGGCTTCAGTAAGACAGGCTGAAAACAAGGCTGCAGCACTTTAGGAGATGTTTAGGAAATATTTATTGCTGCTCTGAAGCCCTGTTTCTCCCACTGATGTGTTTTAGCATGGTCTTGTGCCCATCTGCATTGGTGGGGACACATGCAGGGCAGGAGTCACCCAGCTTGGCCTTCCTTTCCTGACAAACTAAGAAGCCATGACGTAAGGCACAGGGGTGCTGAGTGTGTATGGTCATGGTGATTTTAGCTTGTGCATGGCCGGAAAAGACATGTGATTCTTGTACATTTAAAAGGGAAGAGGGGTCTCTACATTCAGAGGGCAAATGGACCAGAGAACTGAGCAAAACACACCAAAGCACTGCACTGCAGTTTTGGAAGAGGCTTTAGAAATGTTTAATGCAAATTGACTCCTCAGAGAAATGGGGTGATTGAAAAAAAAGGCATGAACATTTGGGATTTTGGAATGTATAGTCTGAATATGTTTGTGAGCACTGTCCAGAGCCCCTATGGAAGTGTTCTGAGGAGCCCTCTTGGAGCTGGAGGACAGCCCCCAGTGTGAACAAGAGCAGGCTTTGCCCCAGTGTTCCCAAGGAGCTCTCCTGGCCCCGGCCATGGGCAAGAGGGAACATCCATGCTGGCCTGCCCTGTCTCTGCAGTGCCCACAGAGTCTCCATCCTCCAGAGGCTCTGGTCTTGTCTCAGAGCAGAGGCAGAGAGCTTCCCACGACATTATTGCAAAAGGGAGAAATGAAACAATCCACTAAATCTTCACCGTCCCACCACCAAGCTCAGCTGCAGGGACTGGTGAGTGACCTCAGATGATGTCTGCAGCAGGACAGAAAAAAAAACCAAAAAACAAAAAACACAAAAAACCCCCAAACAAACAAACAAACAAAAAAAAAACCCAGAAAAAAAGGGAAAATTTCTCAGAGAAGAGGGTCCAATTTGATGTTCTGCAGCAGAAGAAACAGCTGGTGTGTCTGGAGCCCATTGCTCCAGCACAAATTGCCCAGAGGAAAGGATACTCTTGAATTCTTTAACTCTTGCAACAAGATTGAAGGCCCTGAGTGTCAAAGTCAATACAATAATTTCCCCAAGCTGGGAAACCTCACAAGATATATGGGAAGAAAGAGAAAGAGGTAACTGCAACAGGAGAAGCCATGCATCTCCTCTTCTGCAGCATCCACTTAGTAAGCAGCACCTTCTCCCCCTCTTTTCCCTGCCCATTTGTTATACCACATACAAAGACTTCACCAGGCACAGAAATCAGCAGGGCTGTGAGCACACTAAGCTCTCCTGAAAGTTGCCTCCCTGCCCTGCTCGACACTATTTACCTTGAACAACAAACAAGCAAAAGCCCCACACAGCCACTGCAGGTCTCTCCAGGGAGGGAGGCATTAGATGGCATTTCCTCAGATTAGGAGGAGACATGTGAGCTACCCAAGGACACCAATACAGTGGGATGTGGAAGGTACTGATGAAGCCTATTTTCCATGCTGTGGCACTTTTAAGAGAGTACCAATTGAAGCAGCAAGGCACCTCAGCTGACACTTCATCTTTTTAGTGAACAGTGGTATTATAATGCCATTTAGACATTCCATTCCAGAATAGGATTTCTCTGTGTTGGATGGAATAAAACACAACGTAAAGAGCTCTCACAGGAATGTCAGCCCTGTTTCACAGGTGTGCATCACACTGGGGGTTGTAGGAGCACTGGGCTGCTGCCTGCTCTCCCATTTTATGAAGAAAAATCTTGGCTTAATGCCCTAGGGATAAATACTGTCAACCTGCATACAGTCTTGGGCATCAGACAGATTTTCATCCATGCTGCTGGCTCACTCACCTGCCCTGTGAGCTAGTAAAATTAAAATATGAATACAGCATTAAGTGCCTGACTACATAATTTTTAAATCTCTTTGTGCTTAGTGTCCCTCATTGTTATACATCCTTGTTTCTAAATCCCTAGGATCTGAGCAACAGCAATGATTGCAGTGGGGTATACAGAGTGACTCTGGAAAATGGGCAAAACTGCAGGCAGACCTCCCCAAACCCAGCTCAGGGATCTGCCTGTAGATGCTGCATTTCACAGCTCATCCTTGAAAGTGTGTTACTGCTCCAATGTGTCCCTTGCAGCCTAATGCATTCCTGTACTCTGAGCCAGTGTTTTGGGAGACAAATATTCCCAGCAATTGCCCTTTTATTTATTGCTTTATTTCTCCTGCGTGGGCATGTGCAGATGTGCAGGAGGTCTGCAGGCTATACAGGACCAGCAGCCAGGGATGGGCCACCCATAACACAAGGATTGAAGCCAGTCATTGCTGAACAGCAGCCTCACCACTTCTTGTTTGAGTTTAGGCCTAGGAAATGACTACTGAATTGAGAAAACGTGTGAGAGGAGGTGTAAAAAGGCAACCACAGAAGCATGCCAAATGCAGCCAAACAGACACTGCACTATGGGAGGAGAGAGGCATTTTGCAGTTAAGTTGGGACAGAAGCATGAGTTGGGTTGTATTGCTGTATTCACTGTTAGAAACACCAGTGAACACCAGTGGAGTTACCTGCTCTGAGTGGGAAAGTGCACTGTGGAACTTGGAGAAAAGATGCACTGTCTGGGGGCAAAGGGACGAGAAGATTTTAAAGACACCTGAAAATAACCTTTGTGAGTCTAACCACTGGTCCAGCTCCTGTCTGTCCTGGCAGTGGCAACAGGAGAGGCTGTTGAAGGAGAGCAGATGAGATTCTGTGCAGCTCTGCTCCCTGGTATTTCCCTAGCATTTAGTCAATGGACGAGGGAGGTCAGAAGGGACATTGCTGATCAGTCCTTTTACTTCTCCAACAGACTAAAAGGCCATGAGGGGTGTAAAGACCAACGGGGGCCTGCAAGGGGGAGAGTGGATTGCAACAGCTGAGCTTTAAGTTGCAGGAAATCAGTCCTGTGAGGAGTTGATCCAGGAATCACTAAAGTGCTGGCTCAGTGTTAAACACACAGTGCCCCAGGGTGGTCTCTCACCTGCAGGGTGTAGCTGATGGGCTTCCATGGTTGTTTTCCTGCTAATGGAGCATCAACACTAGCAAAGAGGAGACAGAGAACTGATAACAAAAGTATATCTATGTAGTTCTCCTTATTTAAGTAGAAACAAAAGGAGCAATGAAAGATGGTGATAGTAGGCAAAAAATAAAAATGGAAAGGAAAACAAAAATTGGAGATTTTAGGGTAAAAAGAGATGAAAAAAGATGATATTCCTCTACTGGGAAGCTGGGTACCACTGGCTTTGCCCACTGGTGACGGTGATTGCCTTGGAGCCACTAGCTGTGGGCACTGAGGTGAGGAGAGAGATGCATGAGCATCCATCACCACTGCCTCAGAAGAGCAATAGGCTGAAACAGTTCAAACAAAACCCCAACAGCAGTTCAGTAATGCTGCTGTCACAGCAAATTCATTTTCTGCAGAGGAGAAGAAGGGAGCAGAGTTATATACACTTGGAACCAAATCTGTCCCTGGTTATCACTTCTGCCTTAGCAAGACACGACATCCTGCCTGCTAAGAACATTATCAGAACAACAACACAGAGAATATTGCTGTTGAACAGCCTATTTTCAGCCAGCTGCACGGGGAAGGCATTTTGCAAACAACATGTTGGGGCTTTGACAGAATTAAATACAAATAACCCAAAGTTTCCACTGACACCAATTTTAAGATTAAAATTCCAGAGCACCAGCTGCCTGACACAGATGTTGGTCAGACAGTTCTTCCTCTTCCCATCCAGCTCAGAGCCCCTTTGCTGCTCTGTCCCTGTGTGCAGCCAAAGAGCTCTGGAAAGCCATCAATGCCACCAGCTTCCTGCCAAAGGAATAAACCAATGCTCTCCTAGCCCAAACCTGAACTCACATCCACAATAACAGAGTTTGGAGCTTAGCCAGTTAATATTGTAATTATTTGACACTAAGCTTCTGATTCTTCATTAGAGCAAAAGACCCTCAAAGACTCTGATACCAGCACCTCTGCCTACAGGATAAAGAGCTGGGAAGCACTGAAACAGAGCTACACAATCGCTGCACCAGCAGCTTGAACTTCAGATACCCAAGTCTGACAAGTACTTGACAAGGCAGACTACTTTTAAAATTGTAATACTTTTTTGGAAAAAAAACAAACTAACCCCCAAAAAATCTAAACTTCACCTACCCATTTTCCAGAGTTCCAAGTCCAATGATCACTGCCCCATGCAGTGAAGCCCAAACGACTCACCCAACTGAACCAGGGTGCTGTGACATATTATTGTTTTACCTTATCTGTGCCCATTTCCTAACTTGGAAAGAATGAGAAGCCCACAACAAGTTAATTTAGCACTATTCATAAATTGTATCAGGATACAGTTGGATATTAAGGCAAACTCAAAATATCAGAGATTATTGCAAGGGGCAAATCTGCTCCAGGACAGCTGTTCTAAGGGAGGTTATGCATGTATTTTATAAATGTGGTATATATATGGGTATATTTATTAAAATCAAACCTTGGGTTTTAAATGAAGCAATGGGTAATTCTTGCTGTGAACATCTCCCTCATTCTGGAGAACATGGCAAGATTTCCTCTCAGTATTCAAGAGTGTGTATGGAAATCTGCGTTCATACCATAAAGCATTCAGAGGAGAAAAAACCACTCTCTGTATTCTGGTGACAGTCTGTGCACATTTTCTAAAGCATGGTTTTAATAAGAAGGTCAGGTCTATCACATGGTGTACAATTCTACAGTGGGTAAATATATGTTCTTAAATAAGCAAGGAAACAAAAGTGTCACCTCCTCTTAGTCCTCTTTGGACATACATTATAATGACAAGATATCTCACCAGTCTCCTGTTGTAAAATTATCATTTACACATACAAGCTGTTTATCCATTTAATTCTCTCTTCCAAACCTGGATTTTACCAGTCAGATAAAGATCACTTGTTTACTGTATAAAATCCCAGTGGAATTTTGCCCGAGGACTGCGGGTTGGATGCTTCAGGCTCTCTCGGCTGTATTTTTTTTACTGTAAGTTCAATTTTATAGTACTAATTTCACTGAAACATAGGTAAGGCTAAGCCAGTCAGATGATTGCAAGAAATTAGTTATCCAAACTTTGTAATTCATGCACTTTTAACTGTGTTTGTTTAATCATTGAGAATGACAGTTTCTGTTGGAGAACAAAGCAAGTAAAAGAAACACCAGCTAAAAGATGGAACACTGCAGAACCGTTTCAGAAAATTTAGCAAGTTATCAAACCTAATAAATTATTTGAATTTAGCAAAAGACTCAATAAATCATTATACAAATTCATTTATGATTACATTCTACTTGCCTTTAATTTTCACTGTTCAACATTAACATTAAACATTGTAAATGTATGCAATATTTATATAAAATTAAATAACAATATTGGAAAAATAAATACACTTTTACATAAATACATAAATCCATACTGCTGAAAAGTTTCAGCTAATACTATACTCTTGTTTCAAAAGTGACCAAAAAATATGGTAGTGACACTCCATCCCAACAGATGAAGCATGTACAGCTACAGAATGATGTTTGCAACAGATGACAGAGCTAAAGCAAATCCAGGTGATACCACACTGAAGGAGAAAAATTTGGCTGTTACTACCTACAGTAGTAGCACGAGGTAGACATACACGTGGAGTGCTCTGCTGGAGGGACACGAAGCCCAGGGGACCCCATAGATACTTCTCAGTCTTCAAACAGCTCTAGGTGCCCCGTGTCAGAGCCCAAGGACACCTTGGTAAATGAGACTGAAAAATCAAATCAGTTCATGACAATGACTGGGGCTCAGCCATGCAGCCCCTTCCCCAGGGCTGTGACCCTGCACCAGCTGGGAGGAGACACTGCAGGCAGGACAGGGTGTCCCTGCCCTCCATCTGTCTGCCAGACATCCCACCTGCTCCCAGGAGAGCAAGGACAATCCACTGAGACTAATACAACAGAGTGGAGCCAAGGGAATTTTTCCTGGGTGAAAAGAAAACAACCCAAAATCGCACTAGAGGACTGCACCCTGTGCTTCCAACACTGGGAAGCAGGCGCAGCCCTGGAGCCGGCTCCTGAACAGCCGCAAAGAGGCTGAGTGACACCAGAATGAAACACAACTCTGTCCACACCTTTGGCTCTTGCAAATGGTCCAGTACAGGTAAACCAAGGTTGGCAGCACCTCCCAGCTGGCAAATCCTGCCAGGCAGTCAGCACGCACGTTGAGGTAAGTACCTCTGCTTACCTCACCTCGCTCGTCCTTAGCACCAGCCAGGTTGATGGACAAGGGGTACATTAGCACCTCAAATGAAATATTTCATAGCACTGTCTCTTGTTCTGGTGAAGCACTGGATAAACACTAGTTCAGCAGTTTTATGGCTATTGCAGAACTCACTGAGCTTTGATAAAAATATTGAGGAGTGTTACTGAAGGCATCCATGTTACTGAAAGCACCCACAGAAGGAGAGCAAGTTTTGGCATGATGACTTTTCAAACTATAACAATTAAGGAAGTCCCGTACATTAAAAAACAGGCCTCTTTTTTTCTATAAAGTGCTTTTGAATCAGATTTAACAAAAAAAAGTCTTCAAATGCTTTTATAACAAAATACACAATAAAGGTTGACATCTGCTTGAAGGCCACTCCAAAACATACAAGTCCGTGGTTTTCCAGGGCTCCAGAAGTGCCTCAGGTGGCACTTGCTTTGGTGCAGAATTCAGAGCAGAGGTTCCTGCCCTGGGCAGGGAGAATTGCAAAGGTGTGGCACTCAAAATAGCACCCCAACCCTGCTGCTCTGCCCTCACAAGAGCATCTCTGTAGCAGACTCCTCCAGCGGCAAAGAGGCAATGTAAGACACCACTGCTCCAAACACTATTTTGTTATTGGGAAACTCTCAGGGTTTTAAGCCTTCCAGCACCTTGCTGATCATTTGCTTGCTTAGTGGTAGAGCAGCAGCTGGAGATGAGGCTAGACAATCACTCTCCAGAACCAGAGAGATGCACGAGAATAGCTTACAGGTGCCTTTCCACTGTACATCACAGTCATATTATATACACAGGAACAGAAATGGAGCACAGGTGTGAACACACACGTCTTTCTATGTAGGTCTGTGTGTGGGCAGGTAGGGACATGCACACACATCTATACACACTTATACATGCCTGGAAATTGATGCCATTTAGCACATTCTCCCCACTTATCTTCCTTCTGGCAGAGAACACGCGACTGGTAAACCAGTAGGTGCACAATGCAGTATTACCATTAAAGAGCAGAACAATTTAACTTCAATGGAAATGTACTGCTTAAATGCCAGGTATAAATCCATATGCAAAAACTCAGAACCACGATTCATAATGCACAGCACTTGCACAGTGTAATGAAATGGACAAAGGTGGCAGAAAGTGCCTTTTAAATTAAAGGACTCAAGCTCCCCTAATGTAAGCCCTTCCTGAGCAGGTGTTATTCTGAATATACGGTAAATAATCCTCTGTAAGTGCAGTTTTAAGACATGAAGCATTAGCACCTTGGCTTGAAGCAAATTAAATCTGTAGTTAGGGGATATCTACAAAACGGTTCACAAAGAGAAAGAGTTTATGGTCGTACCGAGCTCCAAGGACCAGCACTCCAGGCAGCATCTCTAGGACAGTCCTGCACATTGCACTGCTCTCTGTCTGGTGGCTTGTCAAGGATTTCACAGCTCAGATCCGTAAACCTTTCTCCATTAGGGCGCTGGCACACCACTAGCCGTGTCCTTGTCCCTGCCCCGCATGGCTTTGTGCACTGCAAGTCAGCAGAGGACAGAGCAATCACCGTTGGGACAGCAAAAATACTGCCCACTGGCTGCCCAAAGCACTAACATCTCAAAAAACCAGTGGTAGTTTCTGTTCCCAACTAACCCACTCCAGCCAAATCCCCCTCGTGAGCCTTAGATGGACCTTCAGCTGCTTCAGCTTCTCTCCCCCCAAAGCTGTTCATGCTGCTCCACCATGATATTGGCTGACTCAACATGATAACTGGAGGTTTACATCTCCAATTGTGCATCTCAGATGAATTTTCAAAAGGAAGCAATGCTTTTATTTAAAAAAAAAAAAAGGCCTTCAATTAAACTAGGCTTCTCTTAAAAAAAAAAATCTTCATTTTTGCAAAACTTACTCTTGGGAAGAAAGTTTTCCCATGACAAATGGAAACAAATACACCACCCAGCAGTTGCTCAGGTTCATTCATTTATCAGAGGCTGCCCTTCAAGTTCCAATCTTTCTAATGAATGCCACCACAATACCCTCTCTTCTCCCATTTTTCAGCCACGTGCTAATGAAAGTCTTGCCCTGGGCAGAGAGCCCAAGATGGATAGTACACTCACCTCTCCCCAGTTGCCATAGGCCCACTGAGGGCAGGGGCCAGATTCGCACGATCTCTGCTCCATGGGTTTGCTTTTCTCATCGCAGTTATTTGCGGTGTATCCGTTTTCATCCTGGCACACCACGACCCGCCGCTGGAACCCCCCCGCACATGTGCTAGAGCACTGGAAGACACAATTGCCCATGGCTTCACTGAGTCCAGGAATAAGTTTGCATTCCCAGCTCCTTCCCAGTGTCTTGCACCGTGGGAATGCACCACTAGAAGTTTAACACAGCTAACAGGCATTATTAAACTTCAAAATCCAACTATTACCAATAGCAGTGCAATGACTTAGGTGCTAACGAAGCAAAGAAAGTAAATGCCAGCCTAGTTTTAAGCAGGTGAGTAATCCCTGCTGCAGTGTTTGACATCCCATTTGTGCTTAATTCCCTTTAGAGACTTCCATGATAAAGCACTGCATACTGTTCGCACTGAGAGGAGCTGGCATCTAGGCTCTGCTGTGCTTTGGCAACAACTCTGTTGTAAATGTCCCAGGAGACAGCCAAGAAGCAGAGGCCAGCCTTTGCCTCATGGAAAATGATGCTGTCAGTTTTCTGCCTAGAGTACCTTGATATATAAAGTATGAGAGGCTGACAAGTGATGCCTGACCCCTTCTGCAACACTTGCTTGTGTGAGCAGAGAGCAGACAGTGGGGAGAAAGGTCCCTCTCTCTTTCCACTGTGTGCTGACTTTAAGAAAAGACTGGATTAGCTTGGGAAAGAAACAAAACCCAACAAAACCCAGGAATAAGAGAATCAGGGCACTTACAGCACCCCAGGGGCCAATCCTCCACTGATTGCCTCCTGGTATATGTGCACGGTTTCGGTTTGTGCTGCCCCCAGGGTGCAGTTTGAGGCGATGATCGGGATAGAGGAAAGGGTGGGTGGGCCTGCTGTAGTCATGGCTGTTTGGCTGACAAGGAGACATGGAGCAGTCTTGCTCAGTGGCAGGGAGGTCATCTGGGTCACACTCGCTCCTATCCACCAGCTGGTCACTGTAATTGATGCAGATCACTTGTCGCGTTGCTTTACCTTGACCGCAAGTCACCGAGCACTGCGTTACAGTGGGAAAAGGAGACACAGTCACATTTCCAGTGTTGAAAACCAGCTCTTGCTAATAAGGAACAGCAGAAAACGCAAGTAACCTGACTTATAAAAGGGCAAGTGCAACAGATTAATGAAATACATTTCCAGCAATGAGATCTCTTGCAATAGACAGCGTGATGCTTACAGAGCTCCACTCCAAGGCTTTCCACTGCCCGCATGGTGTCACAGTGCACATTTCTGTGGCTGATGGCTTTGGAAGGTGCAAACAAGCTGACTCGTCAGCCACAGAGCCCTGGTCATCCCGGCAGCTGACATATCTCATTCGGGTTCCCTTCCCGCATGTTGCGGAGCACTAGGGAAGAGCAAAGAGCACTCCACTAGGAAGTTGCCTGACATACATTGCAAGGACTTTGTAACGAAAAGTTGGGCATATGCACTTAAAAATATCACATTGTCTACTGTAAAATAATCCTGAAAGTATTATGATGTGTCTTACCGGTGTCCAGGATCCAAATCTCCACTGTGTCCTGTGAATGCCTGATATGGCTCTCTTGGCTTCGGGACTATTTGGATGGGGAGGACATACAGCTATTTCACAGTCCTGTACAGGAAATACATGGGGGAAAAGCAAGAAATAAAGAATTTGCAGAGTTTTTGGTTAAACCACCTCCTCCTCAGTGTAATTATGAACAACACACAACATCTTGAAAAACTGTGACCTGCATGCATTGTGCAGGCAGGCTTCCTCCCCACATCATCTTCCTGAATCAGCAAAACTCGGTATCAAT
This sequence comes from Platysteira castanea, assembly GCA_013397175.1. Classification (NCBI taxonomy): domain Eukaryota; kingdom Metazoa; phylum Chordata; class Aves; order Passeriformes; genus Platysteira; species Platysteira castanea. Next base: position 151,409 of record VYXC01012819.1, on the reverse strand, counting down.
ATCCTGAGGCCTTCATATGCAGAACCCTATGTGGACTTTTGACTTATTAGGAACTCTACAATAGGGATCCCCATAATCATGTGCCATCTCCATGCATTAAAACCAGATTTTTTTCAGGGAAAAAATGAAAGTTCATTAAGAGTTCTGACATGAACACACATCTGCAAAGCAGCAACTTTATTTCCCTTCAAAGCTCCCATCCTTCAGCATGAGACCTGCAGCCCACACAACAAAGGTTATGCTGCTGATTGCAGCCCTTTGATTCCCTGCAGCCCACCAGACCACCTATATCCCTGTGCTGATCTCCACCACACATCAAGCAATATGAGGTTTTGGGGACAGGCATGTCATTCTGCTCAGTCTTCATACAGTGCCTCACAGGAGGGCTCTGGTCCTGTCTGGACCTTCTGGGAGGTCTGGCAACAGAAATGATGAACATCCATGACTTTACTCCACTGAGTAGTCCTTGAGCAAAAGGAAATTAATAGTGATTGTCCCTGTGAGGGGAAGAGTAGCTTCTGACAAATGGCAAACCTGATTTCTGTTTTGCTGTGATTTCACTTATGCTGGAGGCGTGCATGCCAAATCATGGCTGATGACAGGTGGGTTTGTTACCCCTTGACTGTAGTGCAACTGGTCTCCGTACATGAGAAAAACAGCTCTTTCCCAAATATTGTAGCCTTAGGTAAACTCTGTGAGTTCATGCAAGCTGGGCAAGGCATGAGCACTTCAGCTCTCCTAGATGACAGATAGATGGTAATATTCTGTTTTATTCAGCTCCTTCAGACACCTTGGGTGCATCTTCTGCTTGAAATGGGAATTTACATGTTTGCTTCCAAGTACACAGCATGGAAAGCCTCTTCAGCAAATTTGCAAAGGGTGTGCAACATTTCTCAATTTATTGGGCCAGGGAGGAAGTGTCTGGAACTGTAGCTGTCACAAACACTACACTGTCACATGCAGCATACAAGAAATTATGGCTCCTCACCATCATTTGTCAGGACACAGCAACAGTCTTGCAGCCACATGAGCCCAGACTTGCAGCCACATGAGCCCAGACTTGCATCCTTGACTCCATGCAAGCCAAAGGAGGTGTCTGCCATGTCAAGACCTGAACCTCCGAGGCCAGTCAATACTGTCTCAGCCTTCTGGTCTCTGGTTGTTATCCCATATTCATCCACTGCAGCTTCTTTAGCTCATAAGCTCTTAAGAATCCAGCTTTAGTGCTGCATCTGAACATACCCTCACATCCCACTGTATGACTAGAGCTCTATGGATGTAAACCATAAGCAAAGGTAATTAATCTTCACCCACAAAGTCTTGATACCCTCATAGGTTGTCTGTTGCCTTTCTGGCAATCTGGTGCTTCAGAGTGTAAGGTGAACCACATGGAGAGGATCTGGATGGGAACTCCCTGAACACAGCTCATCTGTCCCATTTCTACCAAAGCAGGATGCTGTGCTGCATCTTTTCAAAAACCGTGGAGCAGCCCAAAGTACTGCTCTGCAGGGCTGGCATTCAGAGCAAAGCTTTGCTGCAGCAAGATGTCCCCTGAACCTGTAGCCTGGATGTCTCCATACACACACTGGGAAAAAATGGAGACAAGACAGCAGGATTTACCTGGGTATCTGTAGGCCTGGTTGCAGCGTTACAGTCATTATCATCCACCACTGACACATAGGTGCCCACAACACACTTCACTGCTCTCATCTGGTAGCCTTGGCCGCAAGTCACAGTGCACTGGGAGAAGACAGATGGGAAAAAAGAGCACTGGGTCTGAGTAGCTGCTTTGCTTAGAAAGTATTAATCAGCCCAGCCTGTGTTTAGGCATGTAGCAAGAGCAGCAAAAATAAAAGACAGTTTCCCTTCTGGTTTCTCTCCACTTCATGCATTTCAGCTTTAAATTAGGTCAAAGTTTTAACTCACTGCAGCTACCAGTGCCTCGCACGCTTCACTTGCTTCTTCGGGAAGGAAGGTGAGAGCACTGAAATGATTTACTTTGCTGCACACATTAGAATTAGAATCTGGTAGAACCTGCATGATATCCTTCTTTAAAACTGGTTGTTCAGTCCCATGGTTGCACGAGCAGCTAATGAATAATTTTACTGATGGGAAATACGTCGGACTAGGACAACTGGTCGGGTTTGTTGCTGTTTTTTTAAGTCAAGACCTAACAGCTTTGTAAAAAAGCAGATGCCAGAACACTCGGGAAGAAATGAGTAACTCGTATTTTAACAGAAAAAAAACCCTCACTAACCCAGAAACTGGAAAACATTAAAAGCAACGAAAGTTATTCAATGTGAGCAGCTTTTCTGTGAAAATTAGGCCATGTATTTATGTGCCTAAATATGGACTTAGGAACGTAACCTTGGAAACCCCTTTTTTTGAAAATCACGGCCAATTTATTATGACAGAGATTAAATTTAGCACAAAGGGCAGGTACTGTTACTGCTGCTTATCTGCTGAACTCAAGTGAACAGAGGGCTGCTTTGGTGTGCAAATCAATTAACACAGTTATGCTGCTGAATTTGGACTAAAGGGCAGCGCCCAGCCCCCGCCACCCTCATCCAGGTCCCCCCCAGCCAGGAGCCCTGTGGGGCTCTGTGTTACCTGGCCCCAGGGCCCCACTTGCCACGAGGCACACTCCTGCTGCTGGCACACCTGCACCGACTCTGGCTTTGTCTCGGGGTCGCAAAACCTGTCATTCAATCGATCTTCTCCAAACTGGCACCACGTCTGGCGGTGCTTGTGCCCTTTTCCACAGGTGACCAAGCACTGTGAGGAGAAAAGTGAGAGCTCAGGTGGTGCTGGGGATGTGCTGCCAGCTCAGCATCTGCCCTGGCACTGGAAAATAAACCTGGAGACCTACTGAGCCCAGTGCTTAAGAAAACTTAAGAAAACCCGGTGCTGAAATGCAGCTCTTTAGCTAACAACATGTCCTGGAAGACAGGGGAGTGTCTTGTCAACAAGAAGATTGCTCTCAGGAGCTGGTCTAGAGCAGGGGCTGGAGCATGGAGAGCACAGCTGGGCCAGAATTCTTCAAGCATGGGCAAAGGAAGACCACAAAGGGTCTTGATTTCCAGCAGCTGCAGAGACACGGGCAAAGGCAAAGCACTGCCCTGCAGGGTTTTAGCTGTGCACAACGGGGTGCTTCTAAAAAACTTGTTCTGTCTGAGTGTGCATTTTAAGGGTCTTGACTTCTGCAGGCTGCGAGCGCCTCTTCCGCTGCCCTAGCGTGGCTTGGACTGCCACAAGCTCGAATCAGAAGACATGTTTTGTAGAGAACAATCCCTGTTCCCACTTAATTGCTTTCATTATGCACTAAAGGAACATCATTCACAGAAACAAAAGAAATTTGGCCCCAGTGGTGATGAGCATCCTTTGAAGACTGTTCTCCAGCATCCCCAGTCCTGCTGCAGAGACAAACCTATCAAGACAGTTTTGCTGCATTGCAAAAAACACCAGCAGCAGTGGAAGAGGTAATAAACAGCAGAGAAGGGCTGAGCAAAACACCAGCAGGGTGAAATCCTGCCCTCCAGTGACAGCCAGAGCTGCCAGGGCTCTTGAGGACAATGTCAAAGGAAAATGAGGGCAGAAGGTATTTTTCTTCCCAAATGTACAGCAGAATTATGGAAAAACTGGGGAGAAATTACTGCAGGACTGGAGAGACATTAACTCCCTTTGGCTTAGCAGGGAGGAAAGTGGCCACTTGACCAGTGGTAACAAGGCCAATGACTCTGCTGCCTGGCTGAAGCCTCCCTGTGCACAGGCTTGGGGAGACCTTCTGCAGGAGGCACAAACAAATCACGACAGCCAAGCAGAGATGGAGACACCTCTTCGCAGGTACCAGCCCCTCAGGGTGGAGCACCAACAGGGTGAGCCCACCCTGGCGACCAGCACCTACCTCGGACCAGTCACCAGTTTTCCACTGTGGGCACGAGAAGTCGCTGCATCGCTGCACTGTCAGCTTCTCCTGCTGGCTGCACTTGCTGTCATCCAGGACGTCGTTGTAGGTGTTCACACACATGGCTCGCCGCCGCCGCGTGCCCCCGCCGCAGCTCTTGGAGCACTGTGAGGGACACACACCCAGTAAACATTTCCTGCCACTCTACTGCCTCCTCCCTCTTTGCAGTCACTGTAGAGTGACTGCAGGAAACCTCTGGAAGAACAATTTATACTTTAAGTAACAGGCTTTTACTTTATGTATTCCTTTAAAAAGCCAATTTTGCTAGGCTTAATAAAATGTCATGGCAACATGCTTCACAAATTCATTTGTGGTTATAACCCCATTATTACTTTTACAAGTGTTGCCTTTCAGTTCTCCTAAATGGCTGCTGCTCATTCTCATTTTAGGAGAGATTAACTCTCTCTGACCAGCCAGCCCCTCTTCACTGTGCCCTCTCTGGAAATCCCCAGGCCCATCAATCTCTTGGTGCCTGCATTCAGGAATTTTCTTGTTCATGCAAAAGCTAAGATGTGTAAATGAAATAAATTTCAGAAGTCCTCTGATGATGGCAACACGTCCTCCCCAGGTCCCTGGCAGTGGTGACAGCTTTGATGGCAGAAGACAGCTAGCAGGGCCTCATGTAATGAAGACAGACACTTTAAGTATAGATTAATTGCAGTGGAAGGTAAGGAGTACCAGGCTGATTCAGACTAGAGCGTCCTCCAGAGGAAGCAATGAAAGCAGTGGCCATATTTTATATGTATTCTGTTAGCAACCTAAACAGCCCAATGTACTCCCGTGCAAGGAGCAGCATTCGCTGTGCCACGAAGCACCCCTTACCTCAGTCCAGGCTGAGTACCGCCACCCTCCCACGTTACAGTCTCCACTGCACTTCTCCCTCGTGCTGGGCTTGGCCTGGCTGTTGCAGAAGCGGTCGTCCACCTTCTCTGTCTTGCCCTCCAGCCGGCTGTACTTGGAGCAGTAGATCTCCAGGGTGCGGTAGCCCAGCCCACACTGCGCCGTGCACTCGCTCTTCCTTGCAACGTGCCACCTGCGCCAAGGACAGCAAACATCAGCCATGGGCTCTGCAGGTAACGTGCTCAAGCGTGTTTGACAGAAATAAGGAGTATATGCTCTTGAACAGGAAGTTTGGCTCTGTGTCACACTTCCCGATGCTTTAGGACTTCCAATTAACCCTGGCATTGCTACTCGAAGGGAAGAAAACTGTCAGCAGGTCTCTCTCGAGCAAAAGAAAGACAGCAAAGCCACACTGTAGCCCTATGGGACCAGCCAAGGAGGCAAGGGGAGTTCATGGGCAAGCAAGGAACAGTGCTCTGAAAGCTTCTGAAAGCTTTCCACTCCATGTTCCCCTGCACCTGCCACTTTAGCCTCTAAAAACTAAAAGCTGGAAAATACAGCATCAGAAAATGACCTGCACAGGCTTGAGAGATGTTCCACATTGCAGAACATCCACAAAGCAGTTTCAGCTCTCCAAAGGACAAGCAAATGGCTTGCTACAAGACACTCAAGCCCTAGCTATGTCAGCAGGGATTAGAGGTGTTCTCTTGACAGACAGATTTCCACCCTGCTGCCTCCTCCATAAGATGGGCAACCAAGGATGGTGCTGGAGGCCCTGAAGGACCCACCTGGGGATACACCCCTGCTTCACACCAGCTGAGCTCTGGAAAGAGATGCTGGACATGAGGCCTGATCCAGGGAGGTGCTGGAGACCCTGAAGCAAACAGGAGCCCACTGCCCCTCACACCTGACAGGGGTGGCTTCTGGGGGAGGAGGCAGTGATATCCTCTGGGGGTCCTGGAGACCCTCAGGCTGCTGCCTGTGCCTGGACAGGGAGCACAGAGCCCCGCTCCCAAGCCAAGAGAGCAAACTCCAGCACAGCCTGGAGAAGAATAAGATCAAGGGGATTTGGAGTCAATAGCTTCTAAGTGGTGGGAGCCTCACATCCCTGCATGCCTTTCAGACTCCTGCGTTTGCCCTTCTCAAGTTTCCAACCTGTTGCAATGGCAACAGCTGTTACCGCAACAACCTGGAGAAACCCCCTTGGGAAACTCGGCCATCTGAATTGCTTCACCAGCAGCAGCTTAATGCTACCATATCTAAGCCCCAGAAAGGAAAACAGATTGCTTTTTAAAGGAAAATGGGTTGTGATGATTTAGGCTGTGCTCCATCAATTCCAGCTTGCCAGGAATTCTCCAGGGACAGACCCAAACCCATTCTACACTTAAGCCTATTCTTTGCTTTAAATAAACAATGATAAATCCAAGTCTTAGCTACATTTTTGCTTTAAGTATATGTTTTCTCCTCTTTGCAGGCTATATGTAGAATGGCGCTGAGCATTTCTGATCCAGGCAAATGCAAATTTCAGACCCTGTATTGCACAGGGAGATTTTTCAACATTAGAGAATTTTTGTTATAGTTAGCCCTACTGAATAGAGCAAGAGAAATGGAAAAACATCAAAAAGTGCCTCTCAAAACACCGCTGGTGGATGACAATCCTTCTTGGTTGACCAAGAGGCAACTACCAATCCTTTTCCTTTTCAAAATCTAATACAGGCTGGTGAGGAAGGGAATTATGGTGAGAAGCGAAAGGAAAGAAGACTAAATAATAAGTACACGATGTTATTTATATACACAGCTAAGCAGAGTGCACCTTAATTCACATTCAGTGTTACAAGGCTCAGTGGTGGGGTCAGGCTGGGGAACTCGATCACATCGCTGGTCTGACACTGTGAGCTGATCCGACTCTCTCTTACACACAGGTTTCCTTTTTCGTTCTCCTGCACAGAGAAAACCAGCAGTTGGTTTGAGTCATGCAGCAAAATGATCAATTCAGTTATTTCTCTTACACCTTTCATAGTAGCATTTAAGAGATGTTTAGGTGTGCTTTTCTACCTCTATCAGAAACAGGGAGGGGGTTTAAGACCAAGTGGAGCAGTAGGGATTTATCACAGATGGGATGGACACAGGGATGGGCTCTGAGTGAGTATTTAGCAGGGTGGGCACTGGCAATGATTGGATGTCAGACCCAAAACCAGACACTGGTGCATTCTGCAGCCTTAGGAAATGCCTCGTGATCTTTTCTGTGCTTCAGCTTCCTCACCTGCAAACCAGGTTGTGAGGCTCACCTGGCTGGGAGGGGCAGTAAGGTGTCCAGCTCTGAAACCCAGAAGCACCTTGTAGGATGTTACCTACCACTGCAGACCAGGGAAACAATCACACTCACAAGTAAGAATCTCAAAGAAATCAAACAGAGAGAGATTGGACAGCAATGCCCAGACCCCAAATGAATCCAGGACAAAACTAAGCCTTCCCAAGAACCCACCTTGGCAAAGCTTACTGCACGGCTGCCACGGGCCATGCTCATTCCAGTAAAACTGCTGAGGTTTGTCCTCAATAGGGATATTGAATGTGTAACGAACGTCAGGATTGTACAAATTGCCCACTGATAAAACCTGAGAAGAAGAAAAATGAAGCAGAGTAAACCAACAGATATCACTGCCCACTATTTTCAGTCCAACAATGCTGGGCAGACTTGTCCATACACACAACATATACTTCACCTGAAGTGTTATTTCTTGCTCAATCCGATCTGTAGAATTAATCCTTTCAATAGTATTATCGGAGCCGCTGTATTCAATCACAGCATTCCCAACTTTGATTTCCCTTTTAAACATACTGACGACAAAGTCTCCATTTAATATAAAGTCTCCTTGACTGTTAGATAAGGCTGCATAGGTGCAAAAAACAAGAACTAAAGAGGCAGAATTAACTCATACATACATAACAATGTGGGTCATGTGCTCTCAGTGCTCCTTTCCCTTGGGGGTGAGGGGAAAAGCCCACTGGCACTCTCAAACAGAAAGGATGTAAAGACAGCAGCAGAGCTCTTGCACCTTCTCCTTTTTCCACTGGAAAGCCTCCTAAAAATGGAGGCTGAATGCCTGAAGTTGTTGCTAAATAGTTCATCCATAACCAAATGCAGAGATATCCAAAAGGCACTCTGGGCTGGCTGGTGCAAGGAGCACACATAGGCAGGCTGTACCCCCATATATACCACAGAAATAATCCTGTCCAAACCTTTCCATTAGCTGTGTGGATAGGGTGGCTTCCCTGGTGTTTCCAGGTGTGGTCTTAGGGTAAATGTACATACCTTAATTACCTAAACATAATTTTCTAGTATATAATTACAGGGAGTTTGGTGAGTATCTCCCCCTTTCTCCCCCTCTCCCTCCTCCCCCCATACTTTTTATTATTCCAAAGCTTAAGGTATGTGACAGTACTGGAGGCTTAAAGCCTAAATGCTTTATAAAAGGAACAGTTTCCTGAAAACAGCAGTCTGCTGCACAACTTCACACTAATGCGATTATGTAGCTAATTTCCTAAGTTAGTTTCCCCACCATTTCACCCATCACAGCTATGTTACTAAAAAGCCCCTGTACTCAAAAATCTAAACACCAAAACACCAAAGGGAAGGTTTTTCTATCAAATGAGGAGAGATAATGAAGCAAAACACTGCTCAGTAGCAAACAGACATAGATGGAGAAAACCTCACAAAGCAGAGGCTACACTCTAACAAGTTCCACACTTTGGAAGCTTTAATTGTATTAGGCAGTAGTACAACTCACTAAAGGATTCCTTCTCTTTTACTGTATCTCCTATAACAGTAGGTACATCTTGGATTTGATGACAACATCAAATTCCTCCTAAATTGTTAAGCAACTACAAGGTTCATAGTAAGGGCCCAACATTTCACATTCAGAGAGCTGCAAAATAAGTGGACACATGCATACTTCTCATTTGCTTCTAGTCAGGCCTAATGTGAAGAGATCCTTTCTCTCATATTAAAGCAACGTTAAAGAAGATTTGACTTCATTGTTTCCCAAGAAGAGCTGAGAAGTTTGGGGCTCCTTTTGGGGTGAACCAGTTTGAGTAGGCACAACATAGGGAGGATGGTTTTTTCCAGGAAAGAGGAATAATAAAACTTGCCTCCCTCCTCCAAGACAGAGAACTCTGAGACCTCAGTAAGGGGTTTTTTTTGGTGTTGATGTGCATTCATGCTGCACCACCTCATCTTTTTGCCTCAATAGAGAGTCCAGCCACATGGATGGCATTTCAGAGCAACTGCCAAGGCTGTCAGCACTGCCTCCCTTTGCTGCATGGTAGTCTCTGGTACTTGTTTCTCAAGTGACTCCCTTTACCTTTGATGGGCTAGAGGCCACCAGCCAACTCCTCTTTTCAACATACCCAGTTACAGGAATTTGGTGAGATAAAACAAGATGCCCTGTTCAGAGATGTAAATACAGGATCCTGTGCTACTGGAACACAGCTGGTAGTGCAAGGCACAGAGTGTGCAAAAGAGGAGGACCAGAGACTCTGAGAGACCCCAAACAGGACTTAATGGCAGCCTTCAACTGGCAGGTGTAATATCAGTAGTGATGTTCATTTGTATTATCTCTGCACTTGAACCCAAACAGAACTATCTATGAGGTGAGTTAGTGATCATGGTGTTAAAGACACACTCATGGCCATGCTAACAGCTAACTCTGCATGTAGCAGAGTGGTGTAACACAAGCATTTTCATCTGCCTCTAAAGACACAGTCACAGGTTAGAGAAAACAGTGACTATGAAAGTCCACCAGTCAAAGGCCAAGTTACTGCTAGGTTTAAATCAAACCAATGTCTTTGGTGCAGGGTATTTCTTTACAGTTATGTGTCACTATCAGGCAGGGAAAAGGCGGCTTCAGTCTCAGTGAAATCAGAATTATTATTCTCAGAAGAATAGAAAACAATTTCTCTTTGTATGTGTTTGCAAAAACATCTTTCAGGACATGGCACCAGCCAAAGCATGGTGACAGCAGAGATAAAGTTGCAGTGAGGAGACTCCAGCAGAGCTCAGAATCCTGTTTGGTTCCCAGCTTTGTCCCTCAGTTCCCACCCAGGCTCAACAGTCCTTCACAGCCCTAGACACACCCTAAGGGAATATTTCTCATAGTTGGTGAACCTCCCAAACATTGCATCTAGGATGGCATGAACAAAAAAAAAAAAAAAAAGGAAGAAGGCTGAATGTTTGGTAGACATATAAAAATTCTCATCAAGAAAACATCTCCCTTAAATGAATTCTTCAACCTCCATAGCAGAGAGCTGCCAGTAGATATAGCACCACAACCAGACAACCAAGCAGATTTCTGGAGTGAAATAAGGAGTACAACTCACCAAGATAGTTGTCATCCTCTGGTTTCCCTGAGTAACTGTGCTGACGCACATCAATATTAGTGGCACCAGCTGGGATGCGAACCACAATGTTATAACCTAGGAAAGATTTAACAGAAAGTCCAGGCTATTACACAGGCATTTCATTTGCTTTCTACAGGGGAAGGGAAATGAGCAAAGTTACCTCAAATTACACAAGCTGATACTTTTCATTTAGGGATAGCATAAATAGTTATAAAATGGAATATACTATAGCTAGACGGATTTTGTGTTTTACATCAGTGTTTTTGTAGATTAAATGTTGTAATGGCTTTTATAGACCCACATTTTTCACTATAAAGTTTTTAGCAACAGATTCTTACCATAATGTACCGTGTTAAATGTGCCTGCAACAGTTTTGCATGAAGAATTATCCCCACCACAAACACCACATTTATCTCTTCTTGCTTTTGAATTCAGCACATGATCACATCCAGCTTGCTTTAAGAGAAAAATTGAAAAAAATAGATTGAGCAAATACAGACTAGAACAGCATTGACAAAACTCCTAATTAAGGCACACAAAAGCTGTGTATGCAAAAGGCTGCTGTGAGATAAAGTGGTTTGCTTACCCACATTTTTCCCCTGATTTACAGTGTGGCCATCCCACAAGGTTTTACAACAAGAGGCTTTTTTACAAAGCAAGAAACAAAACGGCTGTTTGTACTAGGCAATGCCTTCAGTAGAGAAAAATTCTTGTATCAATTGTTACCATAGAGAAAAGTGCGAAGAACGATTGTGAATAGAAATGTAGGGCTCTGGGGTCTGATCAGGAAGAACTGGGGTAAAGCACAGAAGGAAGCAACACTGGGATTTAGGCTGAGATCTCCACAGCCCTCAGTAACTTAGGGCAGAGGTGCAAACATCTTCCACTTGAGTGTGTCCCAAGAAGAGCTGGTGAATGGTCTAGAGTAAGTATGATGAGGAGTGGCTAAGGGGGCTGGGGAGCTCAGCCTGGAGAAAAGGCGGCTCAGGGGAGACTTTCTCACTCTCTACAACTACCTGAAAGCAAGTTGTAGCCAGGTGGGGGTCAGGTTCTTTTCATACGTAACAAGCAACAGGACAAGAGAAAACAGCCTCATGTTCAGCAGGGGAGGTTTAGCTTTGATATTAGGTAATAATTCTTCACCAAAAGAGTTGTTACACACTGGAATAGGCTGCTCAGGGCAGTGGTGGGAGTCACCCTCCCTGGTGGTACTAAAGGACATGTGGATGTGGCAGTTGGGGACAGTTGTGGTTTAGTGGTGGACTTGGCAGTGCTGGGTTAATGGCTGGACTTGATCTCAAAGGTCTTTTCCAACCTAAATGATCCTATGATTCCATGTGTGGCTCTTCAGCAAATCTGGAGGTTGGCACAAGTTTCAGACCACTTAGGGCTTATGGAGTCTGCAGATGCTGCTGGGAGCCCCTGACTGAAGAGGACATGCCAACTGCCTGGAGCACGGTGCAGAAGCACCAGCCTGCCCTGCAAAACTGCCATCCCCCTTTGGTGAAGAGGAAGGAAGATGATTACCCGGCAGAGGCCCTGCACGCAGATGTCGTTGGTGTCAGGGCCGCAGGGCGTCCCGTCGATGACCCGGTCCCGCAGCTGGTAATAGGCTGTGTTCCCCGCCACCCGGCAGAACAGCTTGCACCGATCCTTCATCAGGACTGCGGGGGGAGGGAGAGAAACCAGGAGCATGCTATCTGAACACCCTCACCCTGACGCAGCAATGCAGGAGGCAGGATCTACATCCCCCCCGGCCACTTACTGCCGCTGTATTTGGGAACCCAGCGCACGTTTGTGGGCAGCCCATTGATGTTGAAGTGTTTCCCATCAAAATCAGCACACTGCTCATCCCGGAAATCCTTCTTCAGCTTTGAGCATGGCTCTGTATTGCAGGATTTAAACTTCATGCGACGACCCACGCAGTATTTCCCACCATTTCTGGGTCTGCAGAGACAACACCAGGCTGGAAATGAGGTGGAATTGCAATTCTGCAACCTGTTCAGTACAGTCAGGATTTGCAACAGCATTCTGGGGGCTCTGTCTTTGTGCACATCTTTAATTAATATCCCAGGCTTACAAGCAGGAAATGTTATGCTGGTGTCTAACAAAAAAGACCACATATGCAACAAAAAGGGATGAAGAAGAGAATATTTACTTTCTGATGGATGCCATGGTAGTGAGAGAAGCCAGAGAGGAAGAGCAATATCTTCTTCCCCACCCAAAGATTTATTTTCACCTGAGGGATCCCACTCAGGCCCATGTCTCCTTACAACCCCATAAAGTCTTATGGATTTTGTGGCTGACAATTGGCCTTTGATCTAGTGGGTTGCAAATAACTCAACATTACAGGAGAAAAGGCTTCCTTCCCTGCAGAGGCGGAAAGATCAGGCAGCACTTAGTCCTTCAAGATTTCTAGCCCTAAATGTTAGAAATGGTAGTACTGAGCACTTTGAAACAACTTTACCTCCACATATTCCAGAAAGCACCAAAGACAGCCAATAAATAACTTACCCCCATTTTATAGTAGGATGACACTGGTATAAACTGGGGAGAGAGATCCCATCCAAGCCACATAAAAGCCAGTGGATAAGCCTAGGAGAAGCTATCATTTTAAATTTCCTGACTCACAGATTCAGGGCTGTAGTCATAAAACTATTTTTCTCACATGTAGATGGAGCCTTTGCCAGAGAACATCACTCTGGGGACTGTAAGAGCCTCTCCCATTCCATCTGCTGCCAGCAGTGGTGCAAGAATGAGCTGCACATCAAAATAACCACCAAACCTACATCTTCTACCCACCCTCTGAAAAATGAGTGCCTTAGCAAGAAGTGCAATCAGAAGAACGACTTGCCAGGCTCCAACATCCTAGCACCCCCAACTCCTGCCTTCCAGGGCTGTTCTTCAGGATTAGCTCTGCCTTGCCTGGGGACCAGGCACCCATCAGTGCCCCAGGGATGCTGGCAGAATGCTCCTTCCCTTGGAGCCTGGTTGGGAAGGAACACAAAAAGGTTTGCACACTTGGAGATCCTTCACGACGCAGATGAATGAGTGGTAAATGGGAACCACCCCTGCCCTCAGAACAGAGATGCTCACTGTGAGATCTCCATGTTGCAGGCAGCCAGCACCTCTAACAGAAGGGACAGCACCTCCCTGCACATGCACAATTGTCTCTACACACAGTGAGCCAACAAGTTCCTGCAGCTGAAAGAACGTTTTTAGCATCTCTGCACCTCCACCACCCAGGAAGCCCAGCAGTGCCTTTTCTCCTCCAAATAACAATTCTTCACTCTTACGCTCGAAAACTCACTGTGACTCAAAAAGCAGAGCTCCTGTGAAACAAATGGAGAGACAGAAGCACAGAACAGCTTGCCCTTGCCAAAAGATTGCCTGCAAAGCAGGGAAAGGCAGGCATTCCAACCTACACCCCACCAGCACCACACCAGGGATGCTCACAGGTTTGGCAGGAGTTGCCTCCTCAAGCAGCTGCAGGTGAGATGCTGAGCACCACCAGTTGCACACATGGGATTTTTCCTGCCAGTATCCTCCAGTCACAGAGATCTCACTGCTGTGGTGCAGACCCCTCTAGTCCTATCCTAAATGCCATGGGGTATGCACAGCCTGAGCAGTAGCTACTAACACCAGCTCTACCTGCTCTGAGGGCAGTTCTCACATGCCATCTGGAAATGAAATGCCTGTCACTTACAAAGGTTTCTGGTGTTTGCAATTAAGCAAGTACCAGTGATAAAATGCCCAAGCAATTGCACAGTGCCCATTGCAGATTCCTGATTACAGACTGATTTTACACCAGTTCCTAGAGGTGGAATAAGTCTAAACCTGTTTTTCAGCGATTTAGTCTATTGTTCACCTTGTTGTGACAAACAACTTCAAATAACTTACTTGATTACACTTGGGACAGCTCCAGGGCTATCCCAGCACAGCAGCCCCTGCAGACACAGCCCAAACTCCTCCTTGCCTTGCAGGCACAGCGGCAGTTGCTGGGGGTTTCCCAACACCAGAGCCCATCCCATGCCTGCACATGAGCTACCTCTTGCTACAAAGGAACATCTCAACCATCTCACTACACAGCACACAGGGAAACTTCTTAATCATGGCAGCAGCAGACTCCAGATCTGAGTGAGTCTGAGTCATTCATTGGGGGAGTTAACAGGATTCATCATTTTCACTTCCAAAAGCATTTGTACCTCTGCAAGACTGTTGCAGTTTGACAAAGCCTCTGAGTTATACAAACCTTTAAGAGGGCATTTCTTAAAAAAAAAAATTGCAATTACTACATTTTTATGGCAACCACATTGCTTCCAGTACAAATCAATTTAACTAAAATGAAACTCTTAACTATTTAGTTAAGAGTTTACACTAAGTTAGAACATGCAGGAGCCTTTTTTTGTAAGGTGTGTCTGATGAAATCCAAAGATCCCAAGCTATTATTTAGTTTTCTCTTCTCTAGACATGACCCCTGAGATTGAGATAACATTGACGCATGGACACACCACAAATGGAAGGATGCTGAAGCTTTCCACCTTGTTGCAAACTGTCAACTTTGTAACTCTGGCAGTAAATCTCCTTGCAGACAGTGCTAGGGCTTCTGGTATTGACATTTTATCAAATATGTCCTTTCCCATAATTCTGCAACATGTCTCTTTTTGCAAACCAGGGCTTGCACCACAGACCCTCTGATTATGCACCGCGGCCATGAGCTTTGTCCACCAGTTAGGCTCAAATTCCCATGTGGGCAATCTCGCCAGGAAGGGTCTGGTCTGGTTAGCAAATACATTCCTCCAGGGTATGTCAAAACAGTCTGCTGCCATTTCAGAGGCTTACAGCTCTTCCTGCATCCCTGCAGGATACTCAACCATGCAGGTGTCAGAGCACCCTACAAAGAGAGGCAGGAGCTGCAGCCTTACTTTCTGTACCATGGAGGGAACAGATGTCATTTTCAATGCCAGATTTAACACATTTTTCTACTGGATGCAATATCCCACCCCAGATCCTCATGCAGAGAAAAAACTTTAAAAAGCTAAAGCATCTTTGAGTAGAAAAGATTTACTGAGAATTATTTCAGACCTTACTCAAGGTATCTGGGTTGGGTTTGCTGCCTTCTACAACAGAGGAGAAACTGTCTATTTTCGAAGTACTTTGAGAAGGGGGAAAGGCAAGAGAGTATCCAGTGGGGTCTCATCCATTTTCATCATCTCAGCAGCCCCATGATAATGGGGACAGCGGTGGTGGGAGCTCACACTCAGCTGTCAAATTACAGGCACAAACCAACAATCAGTGTAAAGCTCTGTGGATGGTGCCAGGACAGATGACTCCTCATGGAGACCTCACGAGGGGCTGGAGAAGAGAGGCCAGTGCCGGCACAAGACTCAGGAAAGGGCGCCTGGAAAATAACCACTATCAATCATAAGGATTTCTCGAGCCGCTTGGTGCCAAGCGTGTTTAGGTGCTTTTGCAAATCCCAGCCACAGCAATACACCTCCTGAAGCACCAGGATACAAACCACAAGCTATCAGGGAAGATGGAGTTTCAAATCCCTAGGCTAGCCTTTAGGATAAAGGAGATTTTCTATCACAAAAAGCTATCAGTTCCAAACAGATGCCTCTCAGAAGACAGAAATGCATCTCGCTGACAGCATCCAAACTTTCAGCAGCAGAGCTGGAAACATGCTTTGGTTTTGTCTCTCCATGGCTACTGAAGACCATATGGAGTGTGCTGTCTCAGCACAGCCAGATGAGAGCTCTTTGCACTAGCGTTTTTCTTAGCATCATTTTAATTAGTGTGCTGGTGTCCTACTCTCTCAGCCTCAACTTTTGACACTGTCTCAGCTGTGCTGAGCAGCCTCTCCTGTTACTACACCAGCAGTGTCATAGGTATAAGCTCTCCCTTCTCCCATTAGCAGTGATGAAACTATCACTGACACATCCCTAGTGGCAATTTCCTTGGCAATAAACCATCCAATACCAATGATGAGCAAAAGGAATCTTTTTAAGACTTCTCAGTGCAACCAGCCCCACAGACCCCTCTCCTCTCGGTATCTCAGTCCCAAATAAAAGCCCAGAAAGCCTCCTGCCCACCCCTTCTTCCGCGAGAAGGCAGTTAAACAGAAACCAGCACAATTCACAATTTAGGTAAACAGGCTGCTTTCATACCAGTTGCTCAAGCTATAACTATTGCACCAGCTACATATTTGTATCCTTGAGGGCCACAGCAAAATTCCCTGCCATTTCAAAGGGTGCAGGATTTTGCATTCCAGGCAGACAGCAAACATTTTTAAGTGCCACTTTTTAATGGGGCACAGATTTCTGCTGAGGTTTGGCTAGCCTGCACCAGCTGAAATGTAACTGTATAAAGGACCAGCTGCAAAAGCAGCCAAAAGCTGCAAAACCAGACAAAGCAGGAATAAAATGGTAGAAAATTTTATTATAAAGGCCTGTAGGAACAGCTGCAGAAGCAACCAAAGCAGGGGTAAAATGGTGAAAAAGGAAGACTCCTTCCTTTCTCCCCGCTTTCTGAATCACAACTTTGGAGGAAGAAAAACACCTCTGGAAGTGGGACCCCAGCTGTGCCTCCACAAGAAAACAGAAGGTAATAAACCCATGCAGGTATCATCTTCTTCCTTCCCTCATTGTTGAATGGATCCCTTTTTTAGGGCACTTCACCCACAAATCAATGACTGGATCCTGCCTCACCTGTGCCGGGCAAAGCCACCCATCATCCCCAGGGCAGAGACACCTGTCCTTGGCACCCACAAGGACTGGGGACAGCCTAAGCTGATTTCAGGCCATTTTGGGCAACCCAAACGGCTTTTCCCCACCCCACTCTCTGGCACTTGCCCTCTGTGCACTCACTCAGGCCTGTTGCACTCTCGAATTGCTGTCTTTATGCCGCCGCCGCAGGTCCTCGAGCAGGTCCCGAAGGGGCTCCAGGTGCCCCAGGCTCCGTCTGTCACCGGCGCCTCTCGCTCCTTGGGCACACACATCCCAAACCTGCAGTGCTGCATGTGAAGGAGAGACATGGCAAAGGTGGGATTGTGTTGCTTTGCATTGTGAGTGACTAACAGTGACCAGGCTGGGCAACAAGACAGCCTCACTTATTTCTCAGCCACATATGATGATTGTGCAATCAAATAAAGCTGAACTACTTTATATTTTGTCTGTCACCCCCATATTTTTCTTTCTCCATACCCTTAAACAGCAAAGTGAAGAAAAGGTGCTGAGTCCGTGGAATGATTTATGGGATGAAGACTGAGGACAATAGCAACCACTGAATATTCCCTGTTTACTGGTGCTGAGCAGCACAGCAAAGCTCACAGCACTGGCTTTTCAAAAAAGCTCCTTTATCTGACTTCCTGGAGAGCTGCAGAAACTGCCATGTCAGGGGAGGAGACAGGCAATGAGGAGAAACACCAGGGAAAACTCAAACCTTCCCACAGCTATCCAGCAGCAAACTTCCAAATCCAAAAGGCAAATAAAATAGAAAAATGAATTCCTCAACCCAAAGTGGATTTTTTTTACACTCAGACATAATATGGGACTTGCCAAGACCTGGTCTACACTTCTGTTTTCCAGCTATGACTCTTGTTTTCTTTTGTTTAGAAAACTGGATTAAGTTGTCTTGGCAAGCTCCCCATCCCCATTTTCATGGTATAAATTGTGTCTTTTGGGGTATGTTTACCAGATGTACTACACAGACTTCTGCAGAAGTGAGCTCTAGAGAGGAGTCACCTTCTGGCCTCACCATAGCAGATGGAAAGATGTCCCCTCTCAGTGAACAGTGCTTGCTAGAGTTGATTTAAACTCAGAGACATGCAGATGTCTAAATCTTTGCAATTACGGGAAGCCCAAACATTGCTGATTGCTCACACATTATGACAGGCTACAGACTACAGAGTATAGGTAGAGAGCATCACTAAAATATTCACTTGCTATATTTCTGTGCACCAGGTGCTATTCACGTCTGATGATCTTTATGGGAATAGGGTCAAATCTGCTGATGCATCATGTTTTTCCAGCCCTTTCACTAATAGCACAAGGTTGTGTCAAGACACACCACAAGCTCATCCCGCTCTTTTAGACATCCTTATGAACCACATCAGATAAAGCTATCTAGGAAAACAGCAGAATCAAGCTGTCATGGGGCTGTGCATCCCACAGGACACCACTCTGCAGGACACGGGACACCTTTTGCCCATGAGGGCTGACTTGTTACATTGCTTGGCTGACGAAGAAAGCTGATCTCAGGTGCATTTACCCATGGACATGGTTTGCAGGACAGCTGAAGAATTGATAATTTGAGTCCTGCATGCGGTGTTTGCTCAGAGACAAGCATGGTCTCTAGGCTGCAACATGCCCTAGATTTGCTTTCATCTAAAGATCTGATTCCCCAGATAAAACTGACTAAAACCCATCTGCTACAGTAAAGGACAGCAATAAAATCAGCTGAAAAGCCTGTTTCTTTGCTGCAGGACAAACACTTATGATGTTACCTCCTGGCATTTAGAGGTTGAAAACCTGAAGGTTGGGATCCATATACAGGTCCAAAGAGGTCTGACAGCTATCATTAAATAACAGAAATACATGCCACCAATCCAACAGTGCTGTCCCATTGGAGAACTTCTTGCAGCCATGTTGATGCTCACAGCTAAATATCTAACCAGAGTCATGCCTGGCACCAGTGACCCAGGGAAGATGACTGAATAGCTAACTAGTGAATGAACACAACTAACAGACCGTGACATGACCTATATGTCTCCCATCCTATGGTTGAGTATTAACCAGGAAGTCATCTACATCCATTGATTTTATTGAAAATTCGGGGTTTGGAGTTGATGGTAAAGCAAAGCAGGGGGAAAGAGCAGCTGTTTTAAACAAATGGCAAGATCATCTTATGAAAACGCAATGATATTTCTTGGAATTACACTGTGAACAGTCTGGCTGTGCAACCTTTGTGCCTTTCTTAATTTAAAAATAATTTCTATGTTGAGATACAGCAGAAAAACTAAAAAGCCTGCCAGGGTCCTCTTTCCTATAAGCTTACAGCTCACAGAATGAAGACAATAAAAGGCGGGTTGTCTGGAGCAAATTCAAAGTATCTTAGACATACAGTGGAACTGGAGAGCACTGGCAGGGATGGAAGACATTACAGCATATTTTCCTTTCCTTTGTCTTGCCACTGGAGTTCCAGATAATTTACCAAATCCAGTTCCCATCCTTGGGCTGGCTGGCTGAATGGAGTAGCAGGGGGCAGAAGGGGCCGTGCAGCTCCATGCACGCATAAGAGATACACTACCTGCCGCCACAGGGCAGCGGACACAAATCATTACTATTCATGTACTCTTCTGTTACTATTCTTTAAACAGCCCTGAAAACCACAAGGGAGAGTGGCCCAAATTTACAATCCTCTTTATTTTCTTTCAGAGATTTATCTCCACCCAACAACGAGCTGGTTCTGTGGAACATGGTAAAACCACCACCCAGCAAAGCCAGACTCTGGGCTGGGTTCTTGGCTTGATTTAGCACTATCAGATTCAGTGTCCTCACATGCAAAATATGCATAAGTTAATAGTCCTATGTTGTTTTAATGCCCTCGATTTAAGAGTAAATTTAGAGCCCAGTTAAATCTACATCCAGTAGTTTTAGCTAGATCTTTTTTTTTAGCTATTCAGGCTCTCTTCCAAAGATATCTCCATTAAAAATGGTACGGTATTTTCTCTGTCTGCCAACCCATAGAGCATGGGCTTTAAACATGCAGACTGGAGGCATTAGTCAGCAAGTAGCACTTTGACAGGGCTCCTGGCCACAGCAGAGTACCAAAATAGCAATTTATTCTGAGGAAAAGCACTTTAGACTCACACTTCAGCACTTTACAAACCCAAGTAAATACTAAGCAGGACAGAGTTTATGATGATCCAAACTTTAAGCTTAAGTTAGACAAACACACAGACAGAAAATTACTCTGTAAAGCCCTTTTGCGAGAACACATTTAAATGCCCGAACATGAGTGGGCTGCATTGGCTTTTCTTAAGAGCTCACCTGCACTCAGCTGAGAAGTTCAGATCACACTTGTCTAATTTGTCTAAACTTGTCAAATTGTCTAGATTTGTGGCCTGAAATGTTTTTGCTCACACAGTCTTTATTAAGAGCCATGCAGCTGGACACTGCATGACATGGGGCAGCTCTGAGGGGGTGCTGATCTGCTCAGCCGCTGCTCTTTGCACATCACTCTGGTCATACCCCAGGGTAAGTGCAGGTTAGTTGCAGCCCAGATTTTTGGAATTTCAAGGAAATTTCAAAGTTATTGTTGATCTTTCAGCAGTGAGCAGATCCCAAGCTCACCAACACAGAAGTCAAGGGCACAAGGTATCAAGTCAGGGACTCTGCAGATACCCACACTTTAGCCTATGTCTCAAACCAGGGGGATTTTACACAAAAACATTAAATAGACATTCCAACCACATCTCTTACGCACATTCTCAACCATAAAAACAAATCTGCAACTGCACTTTTCCCTAAGAAAGGAAGGCAAATTGATACATGATGCTCATTGTCCTGAAGGAAATCAGTCAAATGTCATCGAACAATTGAGTTTTCAGACACATGCAACAAAAGATAAATTACCAAAGAGTTCCACAGCCTGTATGGAAAACTATATTTAAAACAGTATCCAGAATTTTTATTAAAATACATTTGAGAGAATATGATTTAAAACTCTGACTCTTTCTAAAACCCCCCATTATTATTATTAATGTTGATCTTAAGAGCCAGAATAGCAAAATTTTTAGCTATACCATGAAGAGTAACATCACACTATTTTTACTAGACACAGATGGAGAATACTTTTGTTCAGACATAAATGGTAAGAACCAGTTAGCACTTTTATTCAAAAACTTCAGTATCTCAGAAAAATCCTCTCAACTATTTTTCTGCAGATACGAACAACTAAAAATTAAACACTTATCCTAGAAACCACAATGCTAGCTGGAAATTAACATTGCACATGGAAATTGAAAGTTTCTATGAATTACTGCCAAAAAAGTTCCATACAGAAAATGTCAACCAATTCTATATTTTACTCTGAAGTTGTCAAGATGAAAAGCCAACTGACAAGTTTACATTACACAGAATTACTAATTGCTCACATCACATAGGTGATTTCTAACAAAATCTTGGGGAAGCTTTGTAGAAGTTTTGCTCAAAAGTTCACTCAAGGGCATTAATTTAAAAAAATAAGCACTCCAGAAGGAATATCTGCTCTAAACAATGTTATGCCAAGCAGCCAACTTAATCACTTATCTGGGCTGGAGATAACCCAGGCATCACCAGGCTTAAAACACATCGGGCTGCTTTGGGCTTCCACCATCGCAGTCCTAGCCATGCCCCACACAACTGGCATTAGGGTAGGATGATTTTGACTGATATCCTCAGCCTGAGCCCAAGGAAATAGAGCCACAAGGCTCAAACCACCAGGTAGTACAGACCTTTCCAGGCTCACACTCTGTCCCATCAGCCCAAGGTGTGTGTTGGGTTCGACATCCCTTGTGAGCACCATCAACGTTGATACACCAAAGTCGCCGACACTGCATCTGCTTAAGTGATTGCAGAGATCAAAACATTAAGTAAGTGCCACATGCCTTACCAGATAGACAATCCTTTATGAAATTATACCCCTAGGATTTATCATTAACTCACAAACTTGACAGTAAGTTGATGGACTGTGAGTCTGCTATTCATCCAACCCCAGGAGACCCTATTTTACTCTGGCAAACCCAAGAAAAATAAGGTGTGAAATTTCACTTACCATATAGGGGCACACTTGGGATCCGGGTCCAAAAATTAACTCACATTGTTTGTTGACGTCATAAATCAGCCCTGGGAGCTGCTGAGGCAATGTGTAAGTTCTTGATGAAGGTTCATCAAGCAAACACTCTCCATAACCAGTGCTACAACACAAATCAGAATAACGATGTTAAAACAGGAGGCGATGAGATCCCACTTGTGTTTGCCTGAATTAGCCTTTGGGCAGTTGTACACCCCGCTTGCCACATTTAACAAGCACTACAAGAGCTACTGGAAACTCATGCACAGGAGGATGTGTTACTCATCCACCACCACCCCTGTGCTGTGACAGCAACCATCCACCACAGCACAGTCAGCTACCCTGGCAAAAGCATTTCTGAGTGTGCATTTAGTTGCTGAGCAAGTGCTGTTACATTTTTATAAAGAATTCAGAAAGAAAAATCATTGATTAGCAGAACTGCCCAAGGGACTGAGCTCCTGGATTTGCCAGAACACCATCATGGCTCTCATTCTGTTCCACACCACAACACATGGGAAGGCATCACAGCAAAGTGGGAGAATCACTGCACATCAAACTGACCCGTGGGCTCCTGGAACGGTGTTCCCACCATGGATTAGTGCCAGGGCTTTATCTTGACCTGTGGAGCAGAAAGGCAGATTCAATCTGCCTTCTAATACACAGCTCTGTATCTGGGCCACAGGGCTTGGAAAAGTCATTCTTCAGGTTTGAGGAGAACACACATTCCTTAAAAGCAATATCCATGGGGGAAGACTTATTCTTCCCCATCGAGAGGCTGGTCCTTGCCAGCTTATCATGAGGCTGAACTGGCAGGGACTGGATGCCAGCGGTGCATTCCTGCTCTACGTAAAGGATGCATGCACACACAAATCCCTCTGATTTCCTCCAAACGCTGCACACTAGGACTCCAAATTAACTGAAGAACTCCATGGGACACATGCACATGTGAAAACAGCCTAGCACATGCATATCCAAGGCCTTACTCCAGAAATTCAGTGATGTATTTCCTACTGCATTTTGACCACATCCAGGGATTGGTGTAGAAGTTCAGTGTTGGTGCCATGACATGCTGTTGATTTTTACCTCCATCTTCCTTGCACTTGTGATTGTCATCATGTGGCATGTTAAATCTAAGAGAAAAAGAGCAGCAAAAGAAGAGTCAGTTAACAGGCAAACTTGATTAATAAACCAAGTATTCAGCACAGCAAGGGCAACAGTGTGAACCAAATGCAAGCAAACCCAAGAATTTTTCCTAAATATGCTGCTGACAGATATTACAGAATAAAAGTATTAATACACATATATTCATAACAAATTCAGAAGTGTTAACTAACAGGGTTTCTAGAACTCATCTGGAAAAAGCTGTGTGGCACCCTGCTGAGCTCTCTACTCTGTGCTTGCATATATCTAGCCAGAGAAGTCCTCAAGGGAGCCTGGAGGAAGATGCAAATCCAGCTGCAGTTACCTTTTCAGCTGACAGTTGCTATCCTGCAGACAGGCTGGAGTCTGGCCCCACCTTCATAAAAATGGCAAATACTCTGGAACTGACCACAGATCCAAGAGCTGATCTGAGGGAATTCTGAAGGAGATTAATGACTTGAGCCCACTGACTGCAGACTCTCATGCACACAGGCAACCCCGTGTTGGATACAAAATATTTTCTAATGCAGTTGAATATCCTGGGCCACACTGCTGCCTACGTGGGGTTGCACGAGGGATAGACTTGGCTCCTATACTTTATGTGGCAGGTTTATTAAATGCCATCAAACACTGGTATCAGCAGTAACCAATGTGAAGTTTGCACCACATGACACCTCTAAGAATGTGGTAAATTCGCTAATGGAGACAGAGCGGCTTAAAGCGCTGCGCTGTTTGAAGTGGAGAAGGGGAAGTGACCTGGTGTGATCCTGTGTTCCAAGGCTAGGGAGTTTGTATTCCACTAAGATTGCCTCCAACAAACAACCTTTTCACTCTGCTCTCTGAAAAAAAGAGCACAGAGGCATTTCCTGCTCGGGAGCACTGCTAAAACTGCCCCCAGCAGCTCTGGGGCAGCAGCACTAGCGAAGAATTAGCCACAGGTTAGGTGTGGGTGACACCAAAACTTCGGGGACCTTCTGTCAGGAAGTCTCATTTAAATAAATACTACTGTGGTTAAAAATAGACTGTCTCAGCCAGCTCTGCATGAAGAAAAACAGAGTTTAGAACAATGAGAGATCTGTTCCCAAGTACTCATCCAACCCACACCATCAGGCCTCCACTGCAAAGCAGGCGTGTGGTGGTCTGGGACTGAATCAGCTGCCTAAGGTTGTAGCCAGGGGTAAAGGACTATGTGATCTAAGATGATTTTTCTCATGACCGTTTAGTAGTGAGAAAAAGTGTCAGTAGTGAGAAAAACCAAAAATAATTTGAAAGAAATTTCCACTGGAGGAGATGCATCTTGAATGGCAGTGTCTCTTCTGGGGATGTTCAGCAGCACAACATTTTCCATGGTGAAACAGTTCAAGAGGTGGGTCAGGCTCACTTATATACCTCATCACCTCCCAGATGCCCTGGGTAAGTTCCTCCTTCCCACACAGCTGCTGCACTGCCTTCACCTGCACCACACAGAGCTGTCAGACAAGCTGTGGCAGATTGAGGACCTGCTCTCAGAGAAGACTTCAGTCCCAAAAGATAGTCCCAAAAGACTTCAGTCCCAAAAGTTGAGATGTGCCAGCATCTCTTGCCCCAGTCCTCCCCAAAGCACCCAGAACCTCCCATCTCTGCCCAGAATCCTGTCTAGTTCCAATGGTTTGGCCAATACATCATTGCTTAGGTGCTGCTTGTGGTACTCTGTCATTCATCCTCCCCAAAACATGGCCCTGCTGGTTTTGCTGCTCTCAGGTCGGCTCCAGAGCACCCCACAGTTTCATGTACCTCAGTGGTGCATCCTCTAGCCAAGTATATTGATCTCCCCCACAAATAATTAGGCTCAGCAGTACCAATTCCCAGCCTGGCTGGCAAGCCCTAGTTAGCATAAATCTTGGGCTACTTAAAAGTAAATGTATTTACATAAAACATACACATGGCCAAGTTCATGTGCTATCGTGAAAGCAGTGCTCAGTCCGTTATCTTCACTAATTGAACAGCTTCTGTATGGGTCACAGACTGTACCCAGCTCTGCCAGACCTAGGAGAGAACAGAGAGGTTTATGATAGAAAGAGAAATGTCCCTCACAGTTCAGCACAGGCAACTAACATTGTCACTACAAAGAGAGTTATTAAAAGACAAAGAAAAGGTTTTCCTTACCCAGAGTATCACATTTGTCATGCGCTCTACAAATATCCTGTCTGAAAGCAGAACAGACTTGACAATTAATTCTCAATGCAGCAGTGAGTTAAGGTACAAGCATAGTAACAATAGCAGAAACAACTCTTGGTCCTGCAATGGACCTTCTCATGCTGGTTTGCCACATCATCCAGAGTCCAAACTAACTCCCCACCATAGAGTTTTTCATCTTATGTTAAACCCATGGGCAGACCTTAGACAGTCTTGAACCTCTCAGTCATCTCTTGTTGTGGTGGACACATGCTCCCACAACTGCAAATATCATTACATCCACATCAAAACCCAAACATTTCCCACATATTACATGCTCATGGCCCCTGACAAACAACTGGCTACAGCTTTCATGAGAATATTCAACACACCTGGTAACAAGCACGGCTGTATCATGCCGAAGGTGACTTCCCTCTGGGTGGTTTTGGGATTGCTGCCATTGGCAGAAGTTTTTTAATGTTGTCTGGGCATTGTAAGATATTGCAGGGCCATCCTGATAAGCAACACACAGAAAGCAGGTATTTTAATTATTCATGACAATGCTCACTACAAATGCCATTGTCAAGCAGAAGGTGAAGAAAATTATTTCCATTACCTGCTCATTATGTATCACGACCAATTTCACAATAACAATATTAATTAAATTTCCAATGCTTGGGTCTTTGTAGATAGAAGCCACCTGTTTCAAAAAGCAATATTAGGAATTATTGTTAACATTCAAGGAAACAAACAATTAAGACAACATACATATTTTCCATTTTGCAACAGTTTTTCTCCTGGGCTGCTCTTCTGCCCTGCTCAGTGCTCTGATGCTACTTGGAGAGACCTCCTGGCAGAAGCACAATTTTAGAATGAAAAAAACCTGCTAGTATCACAGAAACCCAGCATTTCCTTTTGCTTTAGCACATATTTCACCAAATTAAAGGATCGTTCTGCTCTGAGACACAAAGACCACCAACCAAGACTGTCAAAAGCAACTTATTCTTCCAAGTGCCTGATTTTGAAATGGATGGTTTCAGACCACATACTCATTGTACTTCTACCCTGAAACAGGATGAACATCCCTCCAGAGACACAAATATACTGGATACTCCCTTCCAGTCACTGTGAATCTACCAAACTGCCTGTCTGGAGACAGCACGACTGGATCCTAGTACCTGCAGCTACTAAAGTGCTTGTCCTCAGCCTGGAAAGCCAGCTTGAGAACTATGCTAAGGATCCGTGACCACAGGCTTCTTCTCCTTGCAACAGCAAGGAAAGTCAGACAACTGCATAACCTACCAGCCTCGGTCCAAAGTACCTTTTTAACTCAGTTGTTATTTCACACAGGCTTAAATAAAAAGAAGAGTATAGTGTGTGGACTAAACAACCAGTGATACTGCTCATGGTGTCTGATGTTCAGAAAGGTGGAAGAGAAAGGTGTGAGAAGGATCAGGAAGCGTGAGGGGTCTGGGAAAGAAGACTCCAACTAGAATTTTCCAGCCAAGTTTTACCCATTTTTAATGTAACCCCAGCATTATCTTCATGCCTAGGCAAGGCAAAGTGATGTTGCATATCAATACAGCAGAGAGGGGCTCTGTGACCACTAGAAAATGATTTGTGTGTGAATCTATTCGCCCCGGTTGAACACTCACTATTGACATCAGGGTTAAGACATAGTGCTGTAGATTGGCTCCGTGGTAAGTGACCATCCTGCTGTCAGCCACCACCATCACCTCCACAAAACGTGGGTAGGACAAGAACCGCTTTGTTCGCTTGTGGCTCTTCTTTTCACCAATGGTCCCCGCCTTGTTGCTGTCCCCAGAAAAAGAATTCATTTCCAGGCTGTGTTTCAACATCTCCACGTCCGATGATATGCTGCTCTCTGCCCACTGCCTTCTCCAGTGTTTCCGCTTGTTCTTTTTGTGATTGTGGTCATGATCTATGGTTAAAAGGCAGAAAAAACCATTAAGTACATTCTGGAGTGAATAAAATTAATACCACGTGTATGTTAAGTCAAAATACCTATCACCTCAACAAAGCTGTGTGGGCTTGCTCTAAATAAGCGGGGATCTGAAACAGAAGCACTCTGTGGAAGCCCACCATATAATCCAGCATCTAAGGCTTCATTTTTAAAGCTATCTTGGAGAAGCCAGTAGCACTGAAGAGATGGACATTCCCTGCAGCAGAGCCAGCTCCTGGCCCATGCAGAATGGATGGAGCCCTGCAATAGTAATTAGCCACTGCAGCAGCAGTGTGAGGATTCCGGGCACGTCCAAGGTGGCCAAGAAACCACAGGAAACAAAGGTCCAAATCCTGTATTTCTAACTCAGGCATGAAGGACGGCAGGATTTGGCCTTCATAGCAAAGCAATTATATAGATTTATTTCTGTCTCTAACAATAAAACGGCTGGGCTTCAGTTCCCCCCCTCCTTTTATTATTCTGTGCTACAGGAATGGTAAAGGTCATCTAATAGCACAGCTGCCACTGGCAAAAGAATAGAATTCAGGAAGTTTCACATATACTGCTTTTGATATTCAATTAGGCCAAACATAAAAGCAGCCTGAAAATATACTCCATGCTGACAGGAAGAAAAAAAAAGTGAAGAGGGAGAACAGGCATATAAAACATATGGAACGTGTACAATTAAGATTTACCATCTGATTAGTATGTAATTATAGCATTATTTGAATGTAAGAGCAAAATCAGTCTTACTTGATGCCACTTAATTTTTAATCAGTTCATCATAGGAAGTAGCTAATTGAATGTGATTCATCCACGAAAGACTGTTCACTTCTGCATTTAATATAAAGCTAGATCTGAACTACTCATCTATGACTCCAGGCTACAACCCTCATGCTCTTTGTACCTTTAGTTTAATTTTGTCATGGTGGTGAAAAATATCACATTTCCTTATCTGACCCACTGAGTAGGTTAGAGGAGGCATAATATTAGGCGACAAAGGAATATTCAATGCTCAAACAAGATTGAAATGATATGAAACTTCCTAGTTATTTTTCCTGTGTAGTTTCCTTTTAGGAATATTTGCAATAATTTCCAAAAAAAGAAATTACGTTCTGCAGTATCATGGCAGGCAAACCGGATCAGCCAGCTTCTAGCTATCTGAAAAATACTATCCTTTTGCCCTATGTGTAAATAGGCAATAGAGTAGTTAAAAATTAAATCCTGTCTACTCTGCACTACCTAAGTCCTATAAATTCCCCTTTCTTGATATAGTCTAGACCACCTTAATACAGCAGAGACTCTGCAGTTATTTGAGTAAGAATTTGAGAAAGCCAATGGCATTTGTGGTTATAATTGGATTGCCCTAGTTCCTCTGGTCTAATCAATGCCCTTGTGTTGGCAAGGTTGTGCTCTCATGCTGGCACCGCTTCATGGGCAACCATGACATTATCCTGACTCATTCAGTGCCAATCAGCTTGGGGAGCCAACTATGCATACAAGTAACTTAAAGGTGAGGAGAGGACCAGACTGAGGAGAAAGTGCTAACCCCAGCTCTTCAGCCAGCTCCTCTCCTCTCTGCACTCTCAGCCTGCCACTCAAATATCCCTTTTAAATAACTAACTTCCAAAAGGAACAGGTGCACAAGGAAAAAATGTGTTAAGGATGGGGAGATGCTCAACAGGGCTCGAGCGAAGCTGAAGACAAGGCTGTGGTGTGAAGGCAGAGCTCTGCAGGGCCCCATGTGGGACCACGAGGCTCAGGTGCCTTCTCCTCCAACCATCTAGGCAGAGGGAAGTTAGATGGCGAAAAAAGAGGTAATTGCCAAGGATTCTTTGAAGACACCTATCACACAGGAGGTGTATAAAAGAAATTAATTGATATTCACTGGGCTTGCGCTGAAATCCGGCAGCTGGTGTCACATGATAAAAAAACCCCCCAAACCCACCCAAAACCCAGAGAGTACTGTACGAAACGCCATGTCTGGTTCTGAGAGCTCTGGCCCGCCCCTGATTATGAAGGGGAATCAGAGCCCAACACAGCCAGGTATGCCCAGCTCAGAGCAAAAACTATTTTCCTTTTTGCTGCAGAGATCTGGCACAGTGTCACACAATCACAGAACCATTTAGGTTGGAAAACACACTTAAGATCATCAAGTCCAATCATTAACCTAATGTTGCCAAGTATTGGTACAGTATCAGTGTTCTTTCCCCATCCAGCACACAAATGAAGTTAGACATATCATCCCTTCAAAAATAACCAAATTATTTCCACGCACAAAGTCACTCCAACACTTGCAGTGTGCTATTCGGACAGGTCACAAATTGTCAGCCTGGTTACTGGAAAACCAGGCACCAGTGATGGGGATGCACTGCATGGAAAGCCACTCCTGGACTTTGGTAGTAGTGAATTCTTATCTTCACCCATCTTTCTTGCATGTCGGTAGTGTGCGCTCACCTGTAAAAATTTAAATGCTAATGGCTGGGCACTGCTCTCAACCCATCTGTAAAACCCTGAGCACGTTAATGGGAGCTGCACACAGGCACTGCCAGGAACTGTGTGTGCTTGATTCTGTTGATATCCTGCTCCATTACAATGGCCACAACAGCAGTGAACGGTGCAATGTGCTGTCCTTCCACCAGGCAGAAGAGAAATTCTCCCATATTACACAAAAAACCTGCAATTTTGCAGCACCAGCTTCCTACTGCCATACATAACACCAGAAAAGGGTGTGATATTTTTTTTCTATTGTGTTATCATAGTAACAGAAACCAGGAAGAAAAATGGTTTGCTTGGCAAGTCCTTAATCTTTGCAATGACCTGAAACACATCTACTTACACATGGCAGCAGCTGGATGGGTTTAAGAAACAAAGTTTTTTTTTTTTTTACTTTGTAGAAGAAACAAACCCCAGTGAGTAGAGAAATCCTTTTAAACCACGCAAACTACAGATCAATAATTCAAGTGTCAGGCAAGCCCATGCACTGATTCAACAGTTTATATTCATTTGAGAGGCAGATAAAGGATAGAATAATGTCCATTTTACTGCATACTTTACTAAGACAATCTATGCTATATTCACTGTCTTTATACAGACCTGGAAGTTTATCTTAATTTTTTTCTGTTTGGTTTCTTCTTTGTAATGTGGGACTTACAAAGGAGACCCAGTCCTGTGAAAGGATATCGCTTCCTGATGGCATCTTCCCACTAATGCCATTTATTTTTGCTTGGGCAAGAAGCCTCAGCCCAGAACCCATTCAGCTGATTTATGGGTGTTTCCTGCTGGTTAACGTACCTTGGATCTATCACAAGAAAGAGGGCAGGGAAGACTCAGACCCTATGTGAGTACTTTGCCTGCATGAAAGGGTGACAGGGCAGTCAGGATCTGCTTTTGACATAGCAACTATTGTTATACTAAACCCAAAAACTAAGAGAAGGAATGATCAGTTACCCCAACAGTCCTAATTCTTTCCATTTCTACATTAACTAGTCCTTGGAATAGAAAGCAATTTGCATAATTCAGTAAGACATGTAACAATTCAAGCAATTCCAGTTCAACTCCAAGTTCCTAAGAGCTGCACATAGCAGCAAAAAAAATGTAAAACAGAGAGAGAGAGAGCAAGAGAAGAGGGAAAAAAAATCTCTTTCTTGAGCTAACAACATTTCCCTGCTAGAAACAAAGTGTGATTCTTTCAAACCAACATATTATCATAACTTTTCTGAATGTGTGACCTAGAATTTTTAACAAAGTTTGCTGCTCAGTGGTTGGCCCACATCACTTCTAGCCCTGCTCTGATCCAGCTGCACAGATAACAAAACTATCATTTGGAAATTAATTATTTATTGCACACCTCAATAAAACAGACCAAAATTCAGCTGAGCTCCCCTCGGGGAGTTAGTCAGTATGTGACTCGTCTCCCTCAACTCCACAGGAGCTGACCCCGGCCAAAAACTTCAAGTACAAGCTCCACCTACAGCTGCCT
The DNA here is from genome assembly GCA_013397175.1 of Platysteira castanea. NCBI lineage: Eukaryota > Metazoa > Chordata > Aves > Passeriformes > Platysteira > Platysteira castanea. The sequence goes on along the minus strand of VYXC01012819.1, from coordinate 120,134 downwards.
GGCTGGATTTGCTGCCTGTAGCTGGTACAACAGCAGCCGCCCAAGGGTCTGCCATCACTTGGGAAACAGAAGAGAGGCAAAATGGACTTGCCTTCGTGCAGAAATCAGACTGACTGAAATCAAACTACATTTTTAGACTCTTCTTCCCAAGAAATGGAATGGAAACTGGCTCCTCTTTAGGACACAAAAAGGTCCTAAGCTGGACCAAAGGATTTTTCTAGCCCTGGGTCTGTCTTAATTCTATATCAAGACGTTTTATATCTCTCTCTCTATCTATCGATGTATCTCAGATGGATTTGCATGAGGCAAAATTCTCACCTCTGTTGCTGTGGGGCGCTATTGTGGTCAGCATAACCCAGAGCACCTTCTCTGCCAGCAGCTTCTCTCCCTGCTCAGACAATAGCCAGGGATGGAAACATAATGGGAGACTAGCCACTGCCTTGCCCTGTACCACACTGAGATGATCAGTCCTATGAGCAGGACTAATCCTGCCTTCCCTCTGGATAGCTCCTTGACTGTGCAACCAGAGCTGCTGCTATAGCTGGGAAGGGCAAAGAGGTTTTATTGATAGAGGTGAGATCAATTAGCTACATTGGAAGGGAAATGAAGGATCTGGGCCAGTTGGGATCCAAAGAGAAAGATATTCTGCAGTAAGAGTGGAAATGAAAGTTTGCTTGATTTTTCAAACCTGCAAATGAGAAAGTGTTCAACTGCAAATTAATCTGAGCCCACTCAACTGAAATCAACTGGGGTTTCAACCTTCAGCAGCAAGAGCTGGACAAAACTGCATAGATCAAACTTTCATGGTTGGAACTATTGAAAATGCAATAAAATAGCAGCACTTTCACAAAAGCCACTCTTAGAGCAATATAAAGGAGGGAAGCCTTGATTTGCTCATGTTGTTTATACTTCCTGTTGAATTAGGAAACAGTCTGGGCTCAGGATAGTCCCCTCCCAAACTGTTACAGGAAGATCAAAATCTTGGGCTTCTACAAAGAACTTTTCTTTGCATTAAGAAAAATACTTGCATGGATGGATCATAAGCCCTCAGGATGAAGGCACACCTGCTTGTTAATTTTCTCACCTTCCTCTGCTTTGAACTTTGCACACACACTTTACTAAAGTGGTTTTCTAAATGTCCAACTGTAGCAATGTTTGGATCCACAGACAGGTCCATGTACAGGAGCTCCTGCTGCTGAAGTCAGTCCCATGTGTCAAGCCCAGAGCCTGGAATTTGTGGTTGCAATATGTGAAAATATTAAGGCCTGAAAGCAAAGCTATAAAGGCATAAACAGTTCAGACTGGCATGAAGCATCATTGATGCAAAAATCAACAGTTCCACCCCAATTCACTCACTGCATCCTGTGTCTGTGACTATAGAGATTTGGAGGCGCCAAAGCTCAAGGTGATGCTGAACCCTGATGTCTGTCAGGGTGATCCTTGCCTTTCTTCTTGCTGCTTGAACCAGAATGCTGAGAACCATGGACTTGCAGTGAGCAGCAGTCAACTTCCCTTAGTAATAAAACATTCTCCGGTTTATACCATGCAAACACTAAAGACCACACATACTCTAGATGTTCTCTTTCCTGGTGATGAATATCAGAATGCATTCCAGCCTAAAAGATTATTTTTCTGCCTAAGGAAAGAAGTCGTATGTGAAAGCTATCAATTTGGCACAGTAGACAGAAAGTAGATTAATGAATAAAACAATAAATTGCCTCTTTAAGAAAGGATACTAACATGAGCTGAGCATGTGGCAGAAAATGATTCAAGATCATCTTACAAAACTCCCACACATGCTCTTCAGGCAACTTCCAATGCACAACAGTCACAAGTACACCAACCTGTGTTCCACACTTGTGTCTAGTGATACCTATGAGGTACCATGCCAACAAGAACAACACTGAGACCACCACAACTTTGTAGTGACACTCAGTAAAAGATAAGACAAAATATCCCATTGAAAAAAAAAGAAATTGTCCAGCAATTGGCCACAGGGATGTTGATAATGGCATTACAGGCACATGGAAAAAGAAGTCACGGAATAGTCAGCCTATTTATTTTCAATAGTATATGCCACAGGGAACAGACAGGAAACACCAAAGTGATCTCGCCCTGCTTCTCCCACCTGCCCTCCTGCAGTGGACGTCCACACAAATGAGGTAAAAGTAGATGTAAAATTGCAAGTACGTCCATTTTGATTCTAGAAGAATAATTTAACTCTGTCCACTTAGCATGTTTAAATTGCAAAACAATAACCAATCAACAATAATTTGTTTAGTCACAGTCTTAAGTCTTACACCTCCAGGGTGCCAGATGGATGCTTGATACATTTTCAATATTAAGAGTAACAACAAAATGCATGCACCTTGCTTATAACTCACATGAAGAAATCTTAAACCAAAACTAGTTATGGGATATGTATCATTGACTGTGATCAATTTTTTTTAACTGAAGTCAGTCTATTGTCTTGCTTCAGTAGCCAACATCACAAGATACCTCAAACATTACAGACTGATCCCTTCCCCAACTCAGCATGGGAAAAGCTTGTGCTTGACCTCCCAGGCCCATCTGACCAAATACCAGTAGGCTCTTACTGTGCTGTTACCTCAATAGAGAGGCAGAAATAGAATTAATTACATTAGCATATGGGACTTGTGATGTAACTGTCTTCTTTGCTGATTCTAGGAGGGAAGGAAACCTGAATTAATTACTATCTGACTAAAATCCCCTTCTTTAAGATAAGAAACTTTTCTGAGGAAAAGAACAAAGTCAGTGTTTTACCCCGAGGCCAAAAGCAAAGCTGACAGCTTAAACAGACTCTTGAAAGAGCTCAAGGATTGCTCAACCTGGAAGTAAAGGCTTAAGAAAACCTCCGTGCAGATCTCCTACAACCCTGAGGTTACGTGACACTCAGCAGTACAGAATTTGCCTGAAGACCTGCCTGGAAAACCAGACACGTAGAATGCAAAATCCTGCTGGACGAATGAGTTGAAAACAAAAAAAGAGACACAGTTGGAAGCAAGGCAGAATCCAAAAGAAACAGCAAAAATACTAAAGGGCTCTAGACCAACAATCCAAGTGCAAAGGATCTGGGATTTTACCACGGACCACTCACAAGAGTACAAACATTGAGTCCTGTGGAAAAGGAATTCAAAGTTTCTGCCTCAAAACTGTTACAAAGTAAGAATATAACACATACAAAGGGTCTGTAGAAGGAGCAGGAAATTTTCCATCACTGGCCCCATTCCACTCCATTGCCAATTTTAACACTGTGAACACGCCTTGAAACCACAGCTCGAGCAGGAGCAGAAGCTCATTCCCTCCCTGCACCAATGAAAGACCACACTAGAAGGTCAGGCTTTAGCCACAGTACCAGATCCCCAACACATCCTTCCCCAGGTCTCCCCCCTGGTCATGGCACTGATAACACACCAACAAATCCACATTCTGGCAACCTCAATCTGACCACCCCTTCCAAACACATGGGAACATGGTGACAGGACAATCTCCTGCTTGTGCCACAGGTTCACCAGTGACTTCCCATGAAGCTGGGTGGCATTAGGAGAGCAGGCTGGTGCTAATTATCATGCAGAAACAAGATCACAATCATTGAACTGGCAGCACCGGGCATCTGCTTGCTCAAGACACAGGGCAGCACTCCTCTGCTCTGGTGGTTCCCCAGTGTCATGTTCAGTGGGAAAGGCTGTCAGAGTCACTATGAAAGGGTAATCTATTACAAATTACTCATTAATGCAACTGAAAAAATCAGTGACATATTACTGACTATGCCTGTGTCATGCTACCTCACTGGCAAAACTTGGTTCATGCTGTTGTGCTTTTTATAGGACCCTTCTCAGCACAACTTACACACAGAGCTTCTCTCCTCCTCATCTGGACCACATAGGGCCTCCCTTTGTGGAGCCGCTGTGCCTGGCTGCACATGTACTCTCCAGTAGTCAAACTGCTGTAAGACCCAACAAAATACCAGCTGCAAATTTGAGACCCTTTCGAATCTGTTTCTGGCAGGTACTGGGATGTGCTAAGCCTGCAGGTTGTGTCCCACAGCCATCTGTGCTGATAATACGTGGTGGATTTTGGAAAGCAGCCTTAGCAGGTGAGTCACTGGGCCTTCCCACCTCTGCCAGCAGTGGGTGGGGGCACAGCCAGCATGATGCAGGTAAGACCTGCTCTGTCCTGTCCTCATCTGAGCCTGCTTCCAAAACCTCACCACCTCAGCGTGAACTGCTGGAAGGCCTCTTTGCTGGCTACAGCCCCTTGGCTCCCCTCCAGAAACAGAAACAGCTCTAATCGTCTTCCTACTAGTTTGGCACCATCAGAGTGTTATTGCTGCTTCTGCATGAGGAGTTTTACCCGTGGTGGATATTCCTGCTTTAAATGCTCTCATTAAGGAGCGAGGACTTTGTGCAAGATCCTCACACACAACCCCAGAGCCAGGTCCAACGCCAGCATCGAGATGGGCACAGCTGACCAGCAGCAAGTCATGGGAACAGCTCACACTCACTATACATTCAGTCCTTGGTTTATTCATCTCAGCCCTAGATGGGTCTTGAATATAAAAGAATTACGAGAAATGAGACAAGAACAGAGAGGTATTTAACTAATGAAGCTGGGATGGAAATTGGAAGCACATACCAGCCAAATGAAGGCAGTGGGTACAAAAAAGGAGCTGTGCCAGAAAGTTTAGTCAGGAGTCCTGCACCAGAGTCACAGTAAAAGCTGCACAGAATTTGCTGAGTTTGGAGCAAGATCTGGGCAGGCGACAGAAGTGGGGTGGTGAAAGGGCACAATACTTGCAATTATACTCACAGATACAGGGGAATTGTGGCTCAGTGCCACCAGGCAGGTGGAGGCCACATCTGTCTCAGAACAAGGAGTGGCCAACAGGCAGAATGATTGGGAAGATTCATTAAAAGGCTAAAGCTATCACAGACCCCAACAAAACTGGAAGAGAGGTGCTCCAGAGAAGTCAACAACCAAAATATACACACAAATACATATATACGTACATCAGTGACAAAAAACATGGGAAATATGATAAAAAGGAGAAGCAGCAGAAATGGACATAAGACCCAGAGCAAGAGGTGGCCTGAAGTGGTTTATTTAAGTGATGACCAAAGGCAGTGTCCTATTGGCAACTGGAGGTGGACATCTCTCTTTAAGACCAAACCTTGAGAGTTTCACATGGAAAGGGCTCACAGGTCTGCTCCTGGCAGAAGGTCCCACTGGACAGGGGCTTGGGGAGGTGCTGCCGACCTCACGACGATGGCTAGCACAGGGACACAGGATGCAGCTCTACGCCTTTATCATTGGAGTCAGATTGTTCCTCCGTGGGGCGCAGGAAAGCTTTGCTCTCCAGCCTTGCAATGAGCCACTTCCTTTTTTTCTTTTTTTAGGATTGAAATTTCTTTTCTCTTCCTCCTCCACCTCAAAAAAGCGGATATTTAATAATTGGGTTCGGAAGAGCTTGCTATCCTGAAGCGATGGGTGGTAGTGGTGCTGCACCTATAGTGACATCATGCTGTCAGCCTGGCCAAGTCCTCATCCCGTCAGGGCTATTCAGTAAAACACAACTAATTATTCTGCCAGATCCCCGGCCAGATGACAAACTGATTCACGGCACTAACTAAAAGAAAAGAAGGAGAGGAAAAAGCACCATTTCCTACGACTGAAACTACATTAACCTGTTACCCCAGGGAAAACTCCGACCAAAGTTTTTCTTGTGGCAGCTGAGTTGTATGCCAGATGGCTGAAATGCATTGCCAGAGACCCCAGTGCTGTGCTATGAAAGTTCATCTGCAGAGCACAGCTTCCATTTGATATCCATCAGCGTTCAGAGGAAAAAGATCTTTTTCCAGAACACCTGCAGAGTATCTTTTATGTCAGAGTACCTAAAACTGTTATCAGAAACTCCTAATTAAAACTTAACAAAAGCAAGTACTTGATTTTCTAAGCTGATCTGAGGATGCTGAAAACTAAACATAAGACCAGGGAGACTGCTGCAAATGAAAGCTTTTACTCAATCTGTTAGTCAGTTCACAAGGGAAACTTTCCTGAATATCTCACGAAGTCTAAAATTACATCATTATGGCAAGGGCATACCAGTATGTTGCTTACTAATCATTTCCAGGAAGATGGCTATCAGAAAGTCATTCTTCACTGCCTGGCAACATGGGGTCCCTTGCTCACCGCAGGGTGGGTACCTTAGATTTCCCTCACATGAATTTCCTCTTTGAGCAAATTTCCACCCCTGCCAGAAGCCTGCAATGCAAATGCACCGTTTCAAATGTTCTTCTTACAAAAGACTGGATTCATACAACACCCTACAACTATGGCGAACTCCCAAACTCTCATGAAACCATTCTTCTCTGGCAGGAGTGAGAGATACACCTTGTCTAAAACAGTGAGTGTTGCTAGATTTTGCATGTTCACCTCTGCTCCAAACAGAGGCAAATGCGAGACACCTTCTCTCACCAGACATAACCTCAGTTGGATGCCAAGGTTCAGCATTGCCCGAGGGGCTCTGAACTTAAATGAAATAACCAAGACTTGTTCACCATACACGTACGACCATAGCATCATTCCCTTTCAAAAGCCTGGATAATGACTAAAAGAGGAGACGGTAAAGAGGGAGAGATGGAGGGAAAGAGAATGAGAGGACAAATAAGACTCTCATGCATATCTGGAACATTTAAGCTTGTATCTGAGAGGTGAGAACTCCTCCCTCCACTACATGAAGCAACTGAGAAGAGCAAGAAAACAAAGATGAGCAAGAAGCAAAGCATATTGGAACAAAGGAGGAAGAGATACACAACACATCGGTAGAATCACAGATGGAGTATTATTCTTGCAAATTACAATACAGAAGAATAATATCCTAAATGGGAACTACTATACAGTGGTGTGAAATACAGCAGTCTGTTACAGCAGCATGGAGTCAAGTCCACAAGCAAAATTCACAGCCCTCCCAGCTACCTTTGATTCAGTGAGTCCTGTGATCTGCTGCTCCGTTCCTCCAAGGGTTACTGATGCAATGTGCCAGATTCCATGTTTCTTTCCAACTGTTCTGAGTCTCCTGCATCTGATCTCAAAGAAGGGAGCAGAAACAGCTGGAAGAGAGAAACCAGAATGGCATATTCCAGCAGCAACCCTTGGAAGAACAAACAACGACAGCCTTGTGAGAGGTGCCATTGTACCCCCGGCACACATGTTTGCATGTGGACATGGATCCACATGTCTTCTAGAAGAAAGATGTGTTGCTCTGGCTGGTTACAGCATCAGAGCATCTTTGGACTTAGCATGATCGGTGCAAGCTGAATAGACTGACAGCTCAACAGCACAGCCAAGTTCCACGGTCATGGGTGCCAAACAAGTCATGCGTGCTAAGTATGGCCTAATTTGGGCACCACACTTCTCCTCCAGTGATACCTTTACTCCCTGAGTAACTCCACCTACTTTGTAGCATATGAGCAGCTCGCAGCCCACAAGGGAACCTAGTCAAGGTCTACTCTGTTTAGGCTTTAAAGCTGCTGTAGATCTAGCTGCAGGCCAAAGGAGGAGGGCAAAACACCAGGTGAAACAGGAGACCAAGGGAATAAGCTTTTTCTGAGAAAATTTAGGTATTTGCTGCCAAAGGAGAGGATCAGTTGTGAACATCAGAAAGTCAAGGAAGCAGAGAGCAGCAGGAGGCCACTGCAGACAACAGGGACAGCAGCAGCAAGGCTACTGCTCATCAAGGCACATGAAGGGGGAGATAAAAACGCTTGTGCTCTTTCATATGTGCAAGGACTAGAAAGAGGAAGTGAGGAGGTCAGGAGATGGTGCTGCTGGAGGAAGGGCTGTGAGGAAAAAAAAGGCCTTTAAAAATGAACCATGGAAAAGTGATTAATAAGGGAAGAACTGTCAGGGCTGGTGTTAGGACCTCCTTATTTCCACTAGAAAGAAGTGAGATGTTGCAACTCGGAGCCAGATTTGGGGAGGGAAGAGCAGGAGCACAGCAAGACCAAGACAGAAGGATGTCATTTAAAGGACAGAGTATCAGACAAGAGAGTATATCAGATTAGGATGGTTGGGAATTACGCGCAGGAGAGAATAGAAAACAAGTTTAAGGGCTCATCGGATACTTAAGGCAAGACAGACCAAAAGCTCTCTTGCCAGCTTTACCACAGGAATCAAAGGGAAATTGCAACATTTTTCTGACTGCAACTTTCTTATAAGCAATTCCTAGAAAGCACGGCTGCACCACATCTCTCCAGGACAGCATCACTGCCACAAGCCCAGTCCTAGCACTCACAGCACCATTTCTAGAGGGGTCCCTCAACTCCACATCCCTTCTTCCCCACACAAACCTATTGCCTTTTAACTGCAAATAGCACTTACAAGTATCAAGTCATCCAAGGCAGTAACAAAATGAGTACCTGGAGTATTGCAAGTCTGCCTGTCCCCTGAAGAGTTGGTTGGAGGTGTCCGGTGTCGGTAGACAAGATGTGGTTTATTGTGCTCTTCTTCATACTCCTGTTCCTCAAGCGATAGCAGTGGCTCTACAAAATAGTCCCCATCATCAGACTTGAATGTGCCTAGCTGAGAGGGACCAGGGAGAGGAACAGGAGGTCAGCTTTGCACAATGACAAACCACCTGGCAGCACTACCCCACAAAGCGAGTAGTTAACGAGGGAGGTGTGCCTAGTTCTGCGGTAACCCCTGTGAAGTCACTGGCTGGAGCTCCAGCTTCAATCACACTGCTTGCACCCACCCTGGACTGCACTGCTCCCTGCAGCCATCCCACTGGAGCTTACAGAGGGCTAATTACTAACCGACAGGCAGGAAGCATGAGGGGGGCACGTCTGCCAGACTCTGTCCCTATGCCAGTGATGTTTACCAAGCCAGCTCTGCCCGAAGGGTGATGGTGCTGCCACGTCCTGGAGGCCCCAGTGCAACCCCATCATGTGCTGGTTTCATATAGCACCTCTCCCCGAGACAGGCTTTTAACTCCCATGTAAGGACCAGAGGGAGGTGTGCAGCTAGTGAAATCCCTGCTTATGAGAAGACATCAACACTTCTAGTTGCACGTAACTATGAATGCAGATATTTGGCGAGTAAATAAAAAAATATCCAAGACAAAACATTCTGCAGCCATCCCATACTGGGATCCATGGCCAGTACCTAAGACGGAAGCCACACACACACGCCCAAGCCTAGGTGAACACATACACCCAGAGGAACTCCTGGACTGAATGAAGCCAGTAGAAACCTCCGGGGAACCCCTGGGATTGGTACCCCGTGGGACTGAAGGGCATCAGGACAGACAGAAGAATCAGCCCTTTTAGGAGCTTCTGCTCATCCCGGTGCAAACATCCCTGCACCGAAGGGCACCCAGATGGGGTACCAGGGACTGGGACATGCCCCTGGTCCGGGGTGCTGCGTTCTCCGGGGCCAGCTCTGGTGGTAAGCCCGCAGCCAGCCCTCACTGGCACCCCTGGGGCAGGCGGGGGTGCGTGCCCGGGTCTGGCCCGTGGGTCGCGCCCCGGGGCGGGCGGCATTTTTCCTCCCCAAACCCGCGCAGCAGGACCGGCGCACCGCGAAACCCGACGGACTAAGAGCAGCGCGGTCCGAACGCCCAGCCGGGGCGGGTCAAAGCCATGAGCCGCGGTGAGGGGAAGGGGCGGGCCCCATCATCCTTCCCGCCCACCCTCCCCCGCCCCGCTCCTCCCTCTCCTCCTCCTCCGCGCTTCCGCCCCTGGCCCTCAGCGGGGCGGGGCCGGGGCAGCGGCCGGGGCGCGGGTCTCACCATCCCGGAGCAGAGGCTGATAACGGCGGTGAGCCGAGGGCGGGCGTTGACGTGCCCCCGGTAGAAGCAGTGCTTCACGTCGGCGTCAGCCGCCTCGGCGTAGAGGCGCTGCTGGTCTGCGGCTGGCTCTCCCAAGACGCTGACGGTGAAGAGCGGGGCGATGAAGGCCGAGCTGGCCGTCAGATTGAAGAGGAACTGCTGCCCGAAGGCGGACAACCTGTAGTGCGCCTTGGGGGAGGCGGCGGCGGCCGCCGTCCAGGCGTCGGGGGCAGCACTGGTGCTCCGCCGGCGCCGCCTGAAGTGGACATCGGTGGGGAAGGGCTCACCCAACTCATTCACTCGGGTAGGAGTCACGATCTCGTACTCGCTGAGCTTCTCCAGCAGCTGGGCTGCGAGGGGACAGACGCACATGCCTCTGAGCGAGGTAGCCAAGCCCCGCGGCCCCGGGGGGCGGCAACGCAGCACTCCCCGCGCCCCTCCTTGAGCACCCCCTTACCTTGCCTGGGGTGCAGCTTCTGCCTCCTCGCTCCTGTCGTCAAGCCGTCGATGAAGAGCGTGGTGAGTGCCAGCGCCAGCGGCGCCAGCTGCATGGTGCTGCGCGCTGTCCTCGGAGGAGCAGCTTTCCCCGCCTCCGCTTCTTCTCCTCCTTTTTCCTCCCTTTCCCTCTTTTAATTTTTTTTTTCTCTTCTCCTTTCGCCCCTGTATC